>WSTY01000119.1:0-31829 GCA_019633465.1 Tulasnella sp. 417
GAAGGGTTGCTGGACTTTTGGGATTCGGTTGAAGGTACCGACGGGACTTTGGCGTTGAAATCGAACCCGATGGAGTCGCGGAGGAGTTTGGATACATTGCTAGATCCTGAAGTATCAGAGGGAGTCGCTCCGATAATGATGCTGTCCGAGCCTATTGCAGGAGCGGCGACGATTGCTGACGGTCCCTCAACGGACATTTGCGACATTTGCGACGACAGTTGCTCTTCCTCCTCGTCGACGGATGAAACTACCTGCTTCTCCTTTCCCTTGAGGGTTGATGGTCGAACGTTTCGGGAAGCGGGAGCCATGTTGGAATTCCGATCTTGAAACGCATGCCTCGCACGAGGAGATGTCTGAGGGACAGGCGGTTGAGGCGCCGGAAAAGCGGTATCCTGGCCGCCACGAGTTTCCTTGGTAAACGGAGGGTCGAATTTCGTAGGCGTTGACCGTTTAGGAGGAGATGCTGGGCGTCGGGGCGAGATGGGACGACGGGGTGAAGGTGGGCGGACTAAGGAACAAAGAATTAATTTTGTGAGCGAACAATGTCAAGAAGGAGAGGGCGGCGATACACATCACATACACGGTCCTCCCACCCCAAGATGCCTTTCAGTCTCCGTCTCGAATGGTCCGCTGCTGCTACCGCCTTGCAATCTTTGTATTGGGATGGACAAGCCCTGGGCGTCGTCGCTGCGCAACCATCGCTCGCGTTCCTCTGCGGCTGTCAGCCTGAGGAACGAGTCCTCGGACTGGGACGTGGTCGACGGCCGAGGGCGAAGAGCGGTAGTGGGTGTGGTTGCTGGTCGCCCGCGACGAGCTGAACGTGCAGAAGACCCTGAAGGGTGTCGAGAGTGACCAGGTGTACGATGTGGCGTGCTTGGGGGCGGATGGTTGCTTCGCATTTGCAGGTCGCGATGAACGGGTGGTTGCGACTTGGCTCTTTGTTGCGAACTGTTGGACGAGGTGTCTGCTCCGGTGGTGGGTTCGTCCTCGGGCGTTGGTCGACTCCTGTCTTCTGGTGGTGCGGTACCGCGCTGTCGTCCTGCAAAAAGACCAACGTTCAGCATCATGACGCGTAATAAAAAAAACGGTCCTTGGACGTAAAATGCGAGCGTACCTAGGGGTCGGAGACGAGGATTCTGCTGCTTCTTGCCAGATGCTGATCGGGCGATGCGAAGAGTTTGATTCTGGACTGGTGGCGCCTGAGGTGAATTAGTATCCGGGGTTGCTGGTGGGTTGAGCGAGAGAGAGGACGTTGACGAGGGTGATTGATGAATGGGGGCGTCGATGCCGCCGGTGGTTGTAGCTTTTTGAGGACTGCTAGTAGCGACTGATAAAGGAACCGGTGACGGTCCCGACGCGGGAGATTGGCGGCCAGAGGGCGACGTGGGAGGCGGTGGATTTTCCCTCTTGGATGATTCAGAGACGTCGCTGGGGTCGACGAGCGCGTCTGTGCCTTTGTGGTGCTGGAGGGAGAAAAGAAGAACGCGACGACGAGGAGGGGGAGAAATGCGGTGTCAGGGAGGCACAACGCGTGCAAGGATTGAGTCACATGGTCGTGTTTTCGGATTACAAAAAGCAGTCACCTGATCAGACGGAGTTACGTCGGTACCGAGACCGAGGCCGTCCTCGCTGTGGTGCGCATCGCCAGCAGTTGGGAGCGTGCTGCTATTGCACGGTACGAGCGGCTTCGAGGATGCGTGTGGGGTTTGTGGAGGCCGTCTTACTGCGAGCGGGCTATTGTCGCTCGGTTCAGAGTCTTCATTTCCGAGATGGACCAGGGCCCCTCTTGGACCCAGCAACGACTCCTCATCCCCTATGCTATCGTCCAAGATGGGTCGAAGGGACATTTCGACGGCTCCTGAAGAGTGAATCGGAGACTCGGGGGCGGACGACGCTGGGCCGGGTTGCAATTGCGTTTGAGGATTCATGAGGTTTGCGATGAGCGACGCTTGGTCGAAGGATTCCTCGTCATCTTGAGATCCCATACTGCATTAAGAGTTGCGTGTTAGAGAACGCTGAGCATGGCGAAGAGGTATGGGGACGTACGCGACGCTCGATGGAGTTGCGGTGACCAGCGGCACGACGACGCCACCGGCATCCAAATCACTGCTGCCCATGTCGTGTCCTCGGCTGTGGTGGAGCTTGTGTTGGAGTAGGTTCGTCCACTGAGACTAGCGTTCCAGACGCGTTTTGGCTACAGCGCGCTGCTGGTCTTTCGCTGCTGGTCGAAATTGAAATGAAAAAGCTGGGTGCTGTTGCCACTTGTTGCCACTTCCGTGTTGGAGTAGTTCGAAAGCGGTTGAACTGGTTGTTGTAGGGAGAGATTGTTGTCCAACCTAACCGTTCGCGAGATTGTTGTCCACGAGCAGAGATGCTTCCGAAGGTGAAGGTGGTTGTTTTGGATTATGGTGTGCGACGCTTGGTTCGGGCATTCTCTTTGCCACCTCAACCCTTGGCATCTCTCTCTCTCTGCAACCAACCCATGTACGGCGTAGAACAAGAACGCAGGAACCGTCTCTCTCTCTCTCTTGCATCTTCACTCTTCCTTCGATTTCCCATGTCTGCAAACTGGAAAGAACGGGGAAGGATGCCCGATCAAGATCAAGAGCCTTTGGAATCCTTCGCTGATCTGCCAAGTCTTCTTTACTAAAAGACCCGCTTCATTGGTCCACTGGAAGCGCTTTGAAGATGTTTATTACCCCTCTGCCAGCCAGTTAATTGGGCGCCTCGGACTCGAACTATTCCCCCCCAGGATGAACCTCATCTCCCATCACATACCACGTTGCGACACCAGCTCAGAACCTTTCAACCTTTGGGTTTGATCTATTTTTGGCCCTGGTATACCTAAAAAAAAACTTTGGGAATACACAATCCGAGCTCCTTCTCCACAATCGGCGTCGGTGGGCCGCGCCCAGACGCCTGCCTTTGGCCCTAGCCTTCTTTCTTCTTTTCCGCGCTGAAGCTTGGCTCGGACTCTTTGCTGGAAAACCTCGCCAAGATACACCGTCTCGGTATTCTCCACTTACGGCTTGTCAGTCCGTCTCCCGGCCCCCCTCCACCCCTCCAACGGCATCAAAGTGAAACCCCCGAAGCATTGTAGACGGGCATCGGCCTCCCCTTTCACAATGAATTGATGCCACTCCGCAACTGGCATGCCGGGAAGGCATCGCAGAGTGTCGTATTCATGACCCATCGCGCACGGCATTCAAGTTCCGGCTTACGCTTGACCGGGCTGCATCCGACCGAGTGACATATCCACTGGGGCGCAGCATTATTAAGTACGCCTTCTTGGCATTTTCATTTCAAAATCAAAGACTGCGTTGGGAAGAACCGACAGCGCGCTTCCTGGGTCGCAGTCCACACTCATTGCGGTTGGCCGGGTAACCGAGACCCCCAAGTTACTTCCATTACTACAAGTCTACATATGAACCTATTGGCCGAGGGCATATCTAACAGATTTGACTAAGATGAGTGAGACACATGCAAAGAACCAAAACAACAAACGAATAAAGAGGAGAGGCCGAACGAAGATGCTACAACGATTGCGGACTTGGACGCAAAAAAACAAGAACCGGGATGATTACAAACTAGGCAAGAGTTCCATGTATGGTGGGATGGCAGGAGATGAAGGTGGTGAGGCGAATGAGACGCGTGCTGGTCTGCCGGAGTAGCGCACTTGGAGCCGGTGTTGGGTTCCTTTGCGGAGGTGTGTAACTGCCCAGCTGGAAAACACGTTCAACAAAAGAAGGAAGAGGCGTTAGTCACACACAATTTCGCCAAAAGGTAATCGCCAGCAAGCTCACCCTTCGAATAGGAGGACATTTGCACCGGGCTTTGTCACTTGATCAGTGGCCAGAAGCTGTGCACGGGCGTATCGAAGGGCATCGCGAGTCTGGGACAAGGTGAATCCGGATGATGGTTCGGGTGGGGGAGTGGACTTCCGGGCCGGTGATTTTGATTTGGACCTGAAGATGCTGGTGCGTGGACGCGGTGCGGGGGTTTCGTCGTCTGAAGAGTCGGAGGATGACGAGCACGACGAGGAGGTGGAACCGGTTGCTGAGCGAGAAAAGCGGAAGCGGAAATGAGGAGAGCCACTTGAGGTTGTTGATAGACGGGAGAAGCGGCGCATTGGCGATGATAGAGGAGATGAGCATGCTTTTGGTGAGGGTGGGGCTAGCAGGGTGGACGGCTGGCTTGAAGGCGACGGTGGTGGGGAGGGTTTTGGCGATGACGGCGCGTCAAAAATATATGTTCTTGTGATGTCCGATGAGAATACATATTGAACGTCGACTTCTGTTGAATGCCAAGAGGGTTGGGGAGTGTCAGTGGTGGGCGATTCGCCAAGGTTTGGGCGCTGCGACGAACCATTATCTTCGTACAAGGTGGGCACGAGATCTATCTCCTTGTGCTCTACGACCTCCCAATCTGGCTCGTGCTTTGGTCTGAAGTGCATCGGGATGTTGTGGCGGGAGGGGCGGGGGTTAAAGGTCTAGGGATGAGGCTGGTAGATGGTGAGGGATCGACGAGAAAGCCGAGGGGGGATGAGAGTTTATAAGTGGAATAGAAGAATAAGTCTGCGGAGCTATGCGCGGGCGCTATCCACGCAGCCGTTTGGAATACACGCAGACTGCTGACTGTTGGGAACTTGACATGTGCTCTTCCAATCTTCGTCACGGGCTGCGTAACCGCGGCTGCCGTTCAACCCCTGGCACGCTCCCCTTTGCATCGGATAAGCAGCAGTTTGTAAGCAATCCCAAGAGTCTTCTCCCGGTCATCGTCTCCGCGACCCACGTCAATCTCCCTCAAGCGTAGATAACGATTGAAAGATGCGACAAAGCTGCGGCCGCCGTGCTGACGGGCTGTGCAGCCGGTTAGCTCAGCGAGATGCGCGGACGCCGCAGCCTTTGCACGGGGCATCGCCTTTCACACACACACGCGAACGTCAAAGACGCCAAGACATTTCGCTTAAAATTGGTGCTAGTAGATTTGTGAGTCGTCGTTCTTTGATGGGCGTCTGCGCGTTCAAGGAGAGATTGAGCGCTTATAATACGTAATACGATTATACACAACAAGGCCCGTCTAACACCGATTGCCTCGGTCAGTGCCCGACCCATGATGGCCACATCCACACATCGGTCACAAGCGAAAGACAAACATTTGTCCCCCCATGTCATCCTTCACTTTGGGTGTCCTGGCTTTGTCACGCCGTTCCTTCTTCGCAGGTTTCGCTCCGTCAACCTCCATCGGAGCTGACACGACCAGTCGCACACGCGGTAGATCGTCGCCCGCAAACGCTACCCGCTTCTTCGGCCTCGACGACTCACCCAGCTCGGGCCCCTCGTCTCCCCCCGCTCTCCTCTTTAGGGCCCCACGCAGGCTTGGAGCCGTCGGGCCCGGCCCGTCTGTCAACGCGTCCCCACTCGCACCTTCCACTACGAACAGTGGCACGTTCAGCTCCGTATCACCGTCTTCACAAGGCAGCAACGCCGGATCAATAAACCGCGGGTTCTGTTCCCGTCCCGGTTTTAGCCTCAACCCGGATCAGAATCAACTCAAAATCACTCACGGCCACAAATTCCCGCATCACAACGTCGTTCTGCATCAACTTGTGAGTCCTCCCAAACTTGGCCCGCCGACTCAGCATCTCCTCTTCTGCAGTTCCCTTCATCACTAGCGTTTGTACCGTAACAGGCCGTTGCTGTCCAATACGATGCGCACGCTAATAAAAATGAAATCGTCAGCTGCTGATGTCGCGCGAGCGTCAAAGCAAACCCCCTCACTTTGATTGCCTGAGACTCGATATCAGGTTGCCACACGGGCTCGATGAATATAACCCGATTGGCGGACGTCAAGTTCCTTCCAAGTTCATTGCCATCAGTGGAACGTTCCACACACAAAGTAGGCCAGATTCGACTTACAGACCCCTCGCACCATGCTTGAGCTCGAGCAGCAGCGCCCTCTGCTCCACGTTCGTTTCGAATTCTTGTAAAATGTTCAGCTCGCTCCGATCTTGAAGTATCGAAGACCGTATTCGAAACGCATCGAATGCCTCTTTCGTGTAAGAGAGTGACAAAAACGAGTCTGAAAAGATGAGGAAGCGGTCTTCAGGGCACCTCAGGATCTAATTGCGGAAGCATTTAGACGGCGGTCGAACCAAATTTGAGCAACCGTGAGCGCTCACCTCTTTAACCATAAAGTTGATTTTCGGGCTCGCAGATCCCTTGATCTTGACGCCCAGTAGAGGATGGTCCAACGGTGTGCTCCAGGCAGGAAGCGTATCCGCCCCAGGCCTCTGGTTCTCCGCCAGTCCGGACAGTATCCGCACCTCCGGCCTTAACTTGGCAGCGACCTCCTCATCCGGGCTTTTCTTGCCCTTGCCCCCTCTCCCATTCTTCTTCCCTGAGCTCTTTTTAGTGTCTTGCAGCAAAGCAGGTGTCGAGGCCGCCGCGTGCCTCGGACCATCGTCATTGTTGGCCCCATTTTCAGCCGCTTTCTGCTTCTTCGTCGCCTTCTCAGCCAGGGCCTCGAGGACCTCCAGCTCCGCACAGGATTGTTGGAGCACGGCTTTCTTGCGCCGATTGCCTTTCAGTTTCAACGCCTCCTCGTCTAGCATGCAATCGCAGCCCGCCTGTCGGAGCGATGTAACGTGGATCGTGTAAAAATCTGCCGCACCGTTCGGCGGCTGTTGGATCGGGAGACTGGAAGCGGGTCCCGAAGGAGTTGAGACCATAAGTAGATTCCAAGCTGCCTGCAGGTCCAAAGGCAAGTCGTGAATCCGGATCGGCATGTGCAGATGGCGCATCATTGCACGCCACACATGGTTTGAGGCAGCAGCCACCCTTTATTGATATTCATGTCAGCACCGCTTATATCGAGGGCTACGAGGGAGACGTACTGCCACTCGTGTGCCTTTGTTACCAGCTCAATATCGCACTTCTCCATGCCTCTTCTCGTTGCCCTTCCGATAGAATCTTTGCTCGTTTTCACAAATTGGTCGATCTGCATGTCAAAAGCCTCCCTGTTGGCATGCCAGAAGCAGGCCTGGCTCAAGTTTCGCACAAGCTCGGCAAGCGACCGCGCATTCAGAGGGTGGAAGAAGTAGTCCTTGTCCGTTCTTTCCGAGTCGATGGCGTTGACAACGATATACGATTGGAGGACGTTGTATGTCACCGCTTGATAGGGCGTCATCGACAGGAGAACCGGCGCCGAGGTCAAGGGTGGGAGGACAACCTCGGATTCTATTTCTTCGATTCTGCAGTTTACGAGGAATATGAGCACATTGGCCGTAAACGGAAAAAAAAGAAGAAGGTAAATACCCACCGATGTCGGACCATACATCTCGATAAAATCCGTTCGAGGATCCTCCCCGAACCCCACTTCATCGCAGGAGAGGTAGCGCAGGCAGGGGCGACGACGTGCGCCTGGAACAGCGTTTCTTCCCGATGCCTGACGGACTGCAGCTCATGAAAACCTCCTATCATGGGACTGACAGCTTGCGCCAAGAACCCAGAGATCATGATGGATAACTTCTTTAAATCGCTTCTGTATTGTGCCATCCCAGCACCGTCGCCAGGCCCAGAGTCGTTGCTTGAATCGCCGTCTCCGCTGGAGTCTTCGCCATCCTCCGTTAAGGACACCACCGACGGGGCGACCGAGCCCACATTGACGAGATTTGTTGTTGGCGTGCCAGACACGATCCACCGGCGCTCCGCACTGATGTTGCGGGTATGCATCATGGTCTCGGAGAGATTCGCACAGACGTTGCCCTCGTCGACAATCAGCCGAAGCCACCGGATTTGGGAAAACACCAGCTCGGAATCTGGTAATTTAGCTCGGCGCGTGACGTCCACGGTTAGACCTATAGGAATGCCAGATCAGGAGAAGGAGGTGAATGCGCGAATGCGGCGCTTACGTTCATGCGTTATCACGACAAGCTAACACAAACGATGGCTCAGTCGGAAGGGTGAGGTCGAGAAAATGGTGTTACTTACATCGTACGTATTCGCTAGATCGCTCGCCGGCGGGATGATCGTCAAGTCATCTATGATCAAGGCCTTCAATGACCCATGTCGCACATGCTTGTTCAGCTCCGCTCTCCACTGAGGTAGTAGCATCTTTGGAACCAGTAGTAAAGTGGCATTAGTTAACCAGATCTTGACGCTCTGGCCAGCAGGTGCGAAGAACGACCGAGAACGCTCTTGCACATTGGCGACTGAGGGGCGTGAGTGGTAGAACGGACGAAAGGATGGGTGGTTCAACTTGGCGGTCAGGATCTCGGGTAGACCGCTGTGTCGTTGTCGATACCATCCGCTTGCTTCAGGATTGGTTCGAATGAAATTGCAGGTCAGGTCGAACAGGCTTGGTACGGAACCTTCCAACCGGACTTCTGGGTCAGGATCCCGAGCCTCCTCGTCAGCCAATGACCATTCCGTTCGTATTTTCCTGTCGTCATTTTCAGGCCGCGGAAGTTGGTCGAGGGTCGAAAGTATCAATGCGATGCAGATGACCGTCTTTCCTGTACCCATCTCTTCGCACAGAATCCCTCCTCGCGCTGGCGAATAGCTCGGAGGCGTTTTGCGGACGATGAGACGAACCGGATCGATATGGAACGAAGCTGCAGTTCCAAGAGAATCTATAGGAAGAAAGAGGGGACTTGTTTCCTTGGGAGTCTGAAACTGGCCGTCATCTGGATCAACCGCCAGCTCTAGGTTTAGGATCCGTGCTAGGGACCGTTTTTGATAGTCGTGGAGTTGGGATACAAGGTCGTGCTTATATTCGTCCAAAGCGAGAGCAACTGGAGAAGGGCTTTCGGGTGTATGGTATGGGCCGAATGATGTCTCAAGGGAAGGAGGGGATGGGAGGTTCTGATAGACGACCGGAAGCGTGCGGTCGGCCTGCGTAGAATCGTCATGAGTAAGAATGAAAGATTACCGCACTTGGGGGCTCACCTCGCATTGGGAGAAAAATGAATCCGTCGAAGAGGATGGGAGACCTTCCCATGCAGTCGGGCATCTGATTATATTTGAGAGAACATTGCGCAGCCGTTTCGTCCCTTCGGCGAGGTCCTGGTGTCTTTGGAAGAGAGAGGCTTTGAGAGGACCTTCAAGGTCTTCTGGAATTATGTATACCCTAATAAAAGCAACGTGGCATCGAAGAGCCCAGGACAATCGAATGAAGTGACGTGTTTCGAGCCAGTTTAAGTCTCGTTTGAGGGATGGGCTGATTGTGTTGGGGGGAACCGCGAGTTTTGCAATGTTATCGAGATCTGGCCTTGACATGGGCTGAAAGTCCTGATCCTCTATGGGAGATTCATCGAGCTGCAAGACCAATATCCCAGCAGCAAAAAGTTCTCCAGCCTGCTGTCACGCGACGAGGGGGAGAACAGCCGCATTAGCGCCGTAGCTGGAATCGTTATCGAGGGGAAAAAAATCTGACCTGTTCTAACACCATCTCCTGTAAGTAAGGAGTGCTCTTGGAGGAAGCTGACCTAGTGGTTTCTTCACTCTGTGGATGGCGAAGCTCTGTGGTTGATGGCCAACCCAGTTCACGTGACCAACTCCCAAGCGACCACCGCCACCCACTCTCTGGTACGCAAACGCTTCAGCCGCGCGATATGAAGGAGGGTTTAGGCAGCGCTCGAAATCTATTTCCGTGATGTTAATGCGTATCTCTATCTCTGAAGGCGAAGATTCTCAACCAGAGTGCTCGTTCTTGACGATAACACGGGCGAAGCCATGAAACCGGACAGCGTTACAACGGGTCTCGAGGATTGATCTGGTTGGAGCCGCATATCTCGCTCATTTTGGGCGGCCTCAAACGAAGCATCCATCACACGTGTATACACGTTTATTCAGGGGTACATGGACATGGCCGGCGCCCCGTAAATTTATTTCAGTCTCCAAGTAAGTAGATCACGTTGGCGAAGGTGACCAGCCCCGGTCCAGTCACTGGGGTGAGGCGAGCAGCGCTTCATAGATGGTAGCCCCAATAACGGACCCAGTCATTGGGCCGATCTGAAGGACAAGGTTAAGAATCGTGATTGCGTTTGGGCGTTGGAGGGCAACGAGCTTACGATTGGAGTCCAGATCCAGTAGTGCCTGGAGAAAACTGAGCACACTGATGCTATACTGAGAACGGGATATCCTACCTGCGGAAGGTGAATACTAGGAACCCCGGTTGGTTAAAGATTAGACCCGTGTTGTTAGGACGCAAAAAAAAAATGTGGCTGACCTTTGGAGCCATAGAAAATAGCGGTCATGAGTCGGGGTCCCAAGTCTCTTGCAGGATTAATTGCGTAGCTCGTCTGCATACCGAGTGAAGCTCCGATACCTGTCACTGTAAGAAATAATACGAACGGCACTGCCGCAGGTGGAAGCGCATCTTTCCGAGTATCCGTCACTGCAAACACAACAAGAACGAGAATCGCAGTCCCTCGGAACTTTGTTATTTATCAGGATCCCTCGGCCGAAGAATACAAGGTAGTTGCTCCATACCTCGTTAAAGAAACACGACACTGGAAAGAAGAGGCATTGAGGGAGACGTTTGGACTTGGCCAGGGAGAAAGACTCACCTGAGGAGACATAATCTAATGGGAAAGTTGTGAACAGACCGGAAGTTCCAGGTGTCGTTAGATGGCCATTCTCAAATGTGACAATCGCTCGATAGTATAAGGAGAAGGATATGAGAGCTCCGGTAAAGCCACCCAAAACTTGAGAAAGAATAAAGACGGGTAGCTTTCGACTTGGAAATCCTCTGAAAAGACACAACGCTAGGGAGACCTAGGAAGATCCAAGCACATGTTCAGGAATTGAGTGTTTTAAGTATAACACAATTAACCTACCGCTGGGTTAAGATGACCGCCAGAGCCACCCATTGAAATCCAAACACCGAGAGCAGTGGCAATACCCCAGCCAAAGGAGATAGACAGATAACTCTTCGAGAGTAGATTTAGACGGTACGGGACAACCTCTGTAAAGATATCTGAACGTACCCCTTTTGGTGATGAAGCGACTTCTGGTTTGGTGGAAAGGACCACTTGACAGTCGACGGCCGTGCCAAGTAGTACGAGGATGAGGGTACCGATGAATTCCGCCGCTGGTTCACGTAGGAGTAGTCTTGATTTGAAGGTTAGATTGCGTGAGGCATCCGTCCGATCTAAGACCTAACGTACCGCATCCTTGTCAAGATTGTTGTTGACTTTTCATCATTCGTCCGTCCAGATTCAATGTTGTCTATGCGTCTCGGATCAAAAACGGTGGAAGAAACGGAACGAAGGCTTTCTTGGTTGTGGTGATTCGGATCCATTCGGAAGTGTAAGGGAGAAAGAGGCGAAGTTTCTTGTAGTGAGTCGCTTTAAATACGGTCTCTGAGCCGTTCACGAGAAAACTGTACGAGAGGTTTGGTGTCCATGAGACCGGGAATGGCGGCGCTCCAGCATCCCGTCATTGCAGAAGAGCTTGTCATGGGAAGGATGGAGCATACTTTGGGCTACATAGAACGACATCTTGTAACATGTGCTGTTCCCACTTGCCGCGGTAAGAGGAAGGTAGCACTGATAGGACCAAAGTTCTCCCACAAGTGGCGCGTCGTCCATGTCTTACAATACGTGGGGCTGGCGTCATTCGGTAACATGGAAATCCGACTTCCCGTGAGTGTCAGAAGATATATGGGATCCAGAGAGCAGACTCGGACGTGCGAGCATAAGTGTCGAGATGCAGGTCGAGGTGCGCGACTCGGGAGCTGACACGAGGATGCATGGAGTAGACATACAATAGGGTCCATGCTGCTTGCACTTTCGACCACGCCCCGCTGAGCTCAACCCAAGGATGGTCTACATCTTGCCAAAGAACAACACACGGCCAGACTACACCTATGCGAAGGAATACAACAGGATCCTCAAAGCTCGTAGGACGACTCCAGAGTCATCCATCGTGATGCTCGTTCCCCCGGACCTGGATGCCCTCTGCGCTGCCCACATTCTTACCACCCTATTTGGTCGCGACGACGCAAACCTCCGGACGATACCAGTGTCGGGTTTCAAGAACCTGCAGGACGTGAAAAACAGCCTGTTGGAGGAGAAAGATGTCAGTCAGACACGCGACTTTTACCTCGTCGATTGTTTGTTTACAGCGTCGCTCACCCCCGTCGTGATCTGCAGCAATTACGCACCATCATCCTGCTCAACATAGGCGCACTCCTCGATATCGGCGGCGACGAGTGGTTCGAAGAATTTCCCTCAAGAGTCACGATCCACATTATCGACTCATCCCGTCCCGTCGACTTGCATAATCTGTTTGGGGGCACAGGAGCAACAGAGGAGGCCACCGCAGGCCCTAGGGTCGTAGTATGGGACGATGGGCACGCCGACAAGTTAACAAAAGAACGCCTCGCATTTGATGCTGAAGAGGTTTGGGTCATCCACGATCATCGGCGACGCGTCTAGCAAGGCTTACTCTCGCTTTGCAGTTCGGATTCGACAGCAGTTCAGATGAAGAATTTGAGGACGAAGACGAGGAGGACGAGGATGAAGCGACGGACGATGAAGGAGTGGACTACGAGGAGGATGAAGACGGTTCTAAGAAGCGAAGAAGGTCAGCAAGTGACGATGGCCGCCCAGGGCGACGGAGAAGGAAGAGGAATGGTGGAGATAATGCAAGTAATTTCCTCGCTTGGTTTTAGCGATACCATGTTGACCGGAGTTCTTCCAGCTCGCTCGGCAAGAGGCCAGGGAGCAAAGGAGAATGCACCAGCAAGTTCTCCACAACTACTATAGTGCGGGTGCTCACTACGGTCAGAGTGCCGCGGGAGTGGCGTACATCCTCTCTTCGGAGCTTGGATATGCAGACAACGATTTACTATGGTTTGACCTGATCCGCACCTCTTTGGAGCTCGTAAACCGGCTAACCACTGCCTTAGGTTGGCGATCCTTGGCCTCACCCATCAATACTTGTCAGCAACCATTACACGGGACCAATATGAAGCCTATTACACCATATTTAGTAACGAGGTCGGGCGACTCAACCCTCCAGTCACGACAGCATCGAAAGGATTCGGCGATGACGCCGGTGTCCAACCGTCAATAGAGCTTCGTTTTCCATTACTGCGAAGATGGAACCTTTACGAAGCTATGTTCCATTCAGGCTATGTGGCCAATAAACTTGCTATTTGGCAAGAATCCGGAATCAGCAAGCTCAATCGATTGTTGACTAAAATGGGGTATGCCTTCCGCTCTGCGGAGTCACGCCCATCTCACTCACTGTGAACCGCCTCATGCAGCCTTTCTCAAAAACAAGCTCAACAAAGCTATATGTATATGAACTCCGAACTGCGGGAATCTTTACCCGACCAACTCGACAATATTGGCGCGGAATCTGGCCTCATCGAATTATCGTATCCCTCATTCACCAAGTCCTATGGGAACGAAATGCAGCGAACGTCCGCTGCGGATGTCCTCGCTGGAGCAGGAGCTTTGTTGGAAGCTGCCAAGGGCGTTCGATTAACAGTCGAGGTCGAAGGAGGGAGAGGCGGCGGAGAGCTGTTTGGAGGGGAGAGGATTTGGGACTTGAGGAAAGAGACAGGTCGGGGCAAGGGGAATGCCACCCTTCGAAATGGCGACCACGGAAGCTCTGGTTCTGGTCAAGCTTCCAGACCCGGAAATGGCTTGCTAGAAGGTGGCGACGTGGAAGAAAGCGAAGTAACAGGCGAACAAATGATCGACGGACAGCCGGTCTCAGTCCATAACTTCTGGACAGCGTTTGATGCTCTCGGGAGCAAGTAGGTGTCGCTTCAACAGTCAGCCTTTGCCACCTCGACTTACCTCTCGCACACTTAGTACCTCACTTCTGCGGCAATCTCTTGCTCTGGCAATTTCCTTACAGAAGGCAATCGTCCGCCAAGGGTGTGAAATCCTGGGCAAGAAACGCATTCAATTCTTTCCGGAATTTCGTTTCATAAAAATCAATGAGGGACCCGACCTCGCGACCTTTGCTCACCCCATGACACTGACAAGGCTCGTTTTGTGGCTAATCGAGGCTACCCGTGATCGGATCCCTCTGGTTCATGCCCAACGGCTTGGTGCAGGGAAAGGGGTCAGCCGCAAGACCTATCCCTATGTGATAGCCTGTCATAATCCTTCAAAGAGGTCATACACAGTTGTCGGGGTCACCGGCGCACCCGAGATTGGTGAGATTCGCAAGAAGTAAGTAGATTCAAAAACGCCATCAATGAGGCGGCCAGGCTAACTGTGTATTGCTGCCTCGACTTAGTCATTTCACTGTGGCTTTCTTGCGGGCAAGGGATCGCTCAAGAGCTCGAACAAGGCTCGGTACCTTCCAGACCAGCGTGGTAGAAGTAAACCAGGACGACTTGGGGGAGTTCATAGACGCTCTCGCTGATGCGGACTCTGACGACGATAATTAGCATTAGATTTCGCTTATACCTTTGGTTTTCTGGGCATTAACACTTATTTATCTGCATGGCCTGTATCTCATACTGTTCGCTTTTGTTTTCCCAATCACACCGATCGTTACCCATCGCCGTGGACTCTTATGCTTAGGCGACCTAGGAGTTGTGTGCGCAACTATTCAGTCAAACAGCCCATTATTCAAGGGCATGGATTTCTCCATATCGTAGATGGTACAATGTGAAAATGTCCAAGATTGGTCTGAAAGCATGGATCACAAGCGACAAAAATAGACCAGAATGCGGCTTGTATGGAAATGGAGATGGTAAGAATACAAGAGCAAACTCTATAATGCAGCTTCGCAAACTAAGCAAATTCAACGCAACGAATCGAGCCGGATTTGAGAGATCACTCGAGAGACATCGTCTATGACGGACGCATCGGCGTCGTGATCCGTCTCAGCAGCGGGTTGTTCAATGGCGGAAGAAAGAGAGAGCGAAGATGAGGACGAGGACAGGGAAACCTGAGTCCTCGGTCGGCTATAACTCAGGTGGTGTTGATGTCCGTAGGAGGGAAGACTATACGTCGCGTTGGGGAAAGAGTAGTGGTTCTGGTGCGTATAGTGGGTGGCATGAGGGTGGCCGTTATGAGACGAAGCTGCGGGGCCATTCACGGAAGGGAAGGAGGGTGTGCTAGCTGACGCAGACGTAGGCGACGAAGGGTTGGTCGAATCGACCGGAGACGGCACTCGAACTGCGCTAAGCCTTTCTGGTCGGGACAACGAAGTCAAGTCGAGACTTTGAGCTCGGTTGGTGAGCGAGCGTTGCTTGTTCTGATCCTTCAACTTCTCCTGAAGGCGACCATCCGAGCCTCGCTTAAATGCCTCGTCGGAGTGCTCCCGGAAACCAGGCAGGAATGAGATTGAGGGCGCATGACGCTTGAGAAGGAGAGTTATTAGCTAGACATTTCACATGCAAACAGGATGAGGGACGTACAATGCGGGGTGGGGGGCGGTAATACTCGTTGCCTTCCTGCGACGGCGCTTGGAAACCAGCATCATCTTGCTCGTCGTGCTCGGGGAGCTTGTAGACTTGAGATGGCGAGTGAGAATGAGAGTGGGAGTTGAAAAGGGCCTTGACGTCGGGAGAAGATGTTGCCATGCGAATACGTCGGCTCAAAAGTGTCCTATGAGAATCTGGGTTCGTTCGCAATCAGTTGGTGAGCTTGGCTTGCTATGTAACACACTCTCACCGGAACTCGCAGTCGATAACAACTTGCTATTGAAGTGAGGGAAGGCGTCCGCAAAGGAGTCGGCGCGTCTGTGTTTGAAGTCCGACAGACCACTCCCAAGACCCATGCCAACACTGCTCGAAGTTGAGGTCGGTCCATTTCCGAGACTACCCGACAAACTATACGTGCTGGAAGGACTGACACCAGCAGGAGGAATGGAGGGTGCACCTATCATTATTCCTTTCGACGCCAGAAACGTTTCCAGAGAGTCCCGAGCTGTGGCCAAGAGGTCACTGTTGCTCCTTTGACAGCGGAACTTGAATGTTGCGACCGGAGCATCGTCGGTCGATATAGACGAGATCGATGATGTTGACTGCGACTTGTGGGACATTATACTCGAGCCATTGCCGTGGCGTCGAGCATCTCGAGATGAAGTGGTAACCGTTGTGCTGGCAGATGATGGAGGTAATCTTGGGATTATGACGATTTGGTAGTCCCTTTTGATGCGCTCGGAAAAGGACACGAAATCTTGCGACATGACAATGGAGGCCAGGTCCGGGTGATTGGGAATATTCATGTCAGCTTCGAAAGGAACATGATCTTGCAGTCGGGCGGTAGCGATGTGAACTTGACTTTCGGGCCCATAGATTGTGACGACATCTAAAGGCGCCAAGAATGAGAATCGAGTATGGCTCGCGTAACTAGATGACTACTTACCCGACGCTGTTTCCTTATCCGGGAAGCGCTGTATTCCAGAAACTCATTAACAACATTCAACGCTCTCCAACGAAGTAGGTCGCCATACCACTTTAGATCCAGTCTTCGACTCGATGTCTTTGATGAAGATGCCCTTTTCTCCTTGCAGAATTCTGTGGTATCTTCGAGGAATGGAGACAGTTTCGTATGTGTAGTCCTTATCCTATATCCAATGACGGTTAGGCGAAAGTCTACCCAGGAGCTTTTCTTAATCCCAACGTGCCTTTGGATTAACCATCTCTAGCACCGCAGATTTCAAGTTATCAAGATTGATCGCGTTCTTGGCTGGTGTTCGTGCAACCACGTTATCCTCAGCGTCCCCCAACGCCAGGGCAGACACTCCTTCCGAATCGTCAGCGGCATTGGGACCACCGGGAGACCTTGCAGCGGCACCGTCGTCAAGGTCTTCTCCTGGTCTGGGCGGCACCGCACCGGCATTCCCGTTGAAGAACTTGACAAAGACGCCATATTTTTTCATGATCCTCTGGATTGTCCTCCCCCCGACTCCGATAATACGCTTGTGATAGCTCTCTGGAACATGGAAGCTAATCTCGGCTGGAAGTTCCTCCAGCAGCATGTTCAATCCTTGGAGTGACTCTGCAAGCGTTGAGCCAGAGAGGGTGATAAGGAAGTTGGTAACGGAGTTGATCGCAGATGAAGTGGGCAGGGCGGACGGTGGGGACATGCCCTGTGGTGAAGGCTGAGAGGCGGGATAGGCAGAGGTTGGTGTAGTGGGAGAGTTAGGGTTAGGCGTCGCCTGTTGGATCGAGATGGAAGGTGAAGTTTGAATTGGAGGGCCAAACCCGCCTGTACCAGTGCCGGGTGATGTGATGAACGTTGGTTGAGGGGACGATTGAACGTACGCCCCAGGTTTGGTTGGAGAAGGTGGGCCAGATCTCGCACTTTGCACGGATAGATTGCTCCCCGTGCTTGCACTTGGCGACAACATCGACGATCCCGAGGAAGGGATTGGAGGGCTCGCAGTCAAGGTTTCGAACCTAATGCGGCATCCCGTCAACTGCATGATTTTGTTGATCTTGCCGTTCTTTTTTCCAGAGATGAAATCCCTGTGTTCGTTGGCGAGTTCGAGCTGGAAGCGGATTTCATGGTGGAAGGTCTATTGGTCGAGGGGCTTGAGTCAAGAACACGTCCGCGCAAGCTGATGGACATTTTTACCAACCTTTACAATGCCAATCTCTCCTACTGATGCCACACCACGCCGGACGTCCTGCTCTCCTCCGTAGAATTCGAAACAATTGTCTCTGAACACGATTTCCGACCCACCCCCGGTCATTAAGGCTAGATGCTTCAAAAGCGGCGGGATTTGCGTTGGATTTATGGTGGTGGAGGGAAGCAACAAGTTGAAGTGAGTTGGCAACAAATAGAACTGAGCCGAGAGGTGATGCGTAGCCTACAAGAACGGGAATCAGTGACGTTCTTTTTGGTAAGCGGCCACTTGACAACTAACCAGCAACATGATCGCTCGAATAGACCGATGGATGTTGACCCGCTCATCTCCGTAAATGCTGACCACGCTGGTCTGACTTCCCAAGGGAGGGAACTCCAAATATGTGGCATTGTCGGACATGATTGTCTTGAGCTCCTCGAGGCGTTCGGTGAGCATCCAATCGAGTTTGCGAGGTAGAATGGCGCAGTCCCTGGAGAACACGGATTTACCCTGTGGGAATGTATGGTTGAGTTAGGTGGCGAGTACTGAAGGGGCAGAGAATCTTTTCTGACCTTGGTGTGAGCGAGTTGGAATAGCATGTCCCTGGCTCTCTGGACCCCAAAGAACTCGCCCGTGATCCAAATAACGTTCTCGTTCTTCCTGCCGGCAGGTTGCGGAGGGATGGTGGAGGCGCCTCCGATCATGCCTTTGAGCTGCTCCGGCATGTAAATATTTGTGGCCGTCTCTTCTTGAATGCTCTGAATCGTCGCGCGTTTGCGGCCAGCAATGATTGGATGCAGCTTGTAGTCGATCTCGATAGCCTCGGAATGGAGTCCTGCGAGTTCGTCGAGCATGACCAAAAGACGGACTTTGGCGACACTGGGGGCGGTCGAGGAGCCGGTGACCACGATGTGACACATGGGCTCGGGTTCGAGAGCTGTAGTTGTGGCAACACTGCCGCCGGTGCTATTGGTAGGAATGGCTGTAGGAAGTGATCCGGGGGCGGCTGAAAAGGAGCTGGACGGGAAAGGGTTGACCGGGAAGGGAGTGGATGAAGTCCCTCCATGACGGAGGGCGGGACCAGGGAGCACCGCTGAAGAGGGGGAGTTGTTGGACGAAGGGTTGACGACGGCGATGTGGGCAAGAGTTTGCGAGGCGACCTCGTCGAGACGGCGACGGACGGCGGGCTTGAGGGAGGGCTGGGCGAGCGGGGAAGGGGCGTCGAGGATCTCGGAGCGCGGGATCGGAATTGAGGTGCGTGTCTAGAGAGAGTGAGGGTTAGTGCATGCGAGTCCGGTGCGAAGAGATCTCCGGGAAGAAAGGGAAGGGAAAAGTCTGGGGATGCCGGAAACGACGAAAGAGGAAGGTCATCTCGCTCTGTGGCGATTGGACGGTCTGTCCGAGGAGCGGGCGGGATACGCTGCGCCCCAGCGAACGAAAACGCGATGCCGCCCGTCATCACCAACACGATGAGGAGCAGAAGCTCGCATCAGACGCGGTGCGAAGGAAAACGCAGGGTGTGGGCGTCGGCTGCGATCAAGCTGCATGGGGCAATCTCAATCTGGACGGCGGGCTACGTCGCCAGGTGGTGGCGGGAAAAACCTTGGCAGGAGAGGACGATCAACTTACTACGACTGGACATTCTCTGAGCAAGAATCCTCTAGCTGCGAGGACGCTTGCGTATGCTCCTGTGATCATGAAGCCAAAGGCCTTGGGGGCAGCAGAGGCATTTTCATCCTGGAGTGCGTTACCGGGTTGAACGGGTGGCTGGACCTGCCAGAAGGTGACGTTGACCTGAAACTGAGCAATGGCGGTCATGCAGAGGCCATGGACGGTTTCAAAGGAGGGTCCGTCGTTGGGGCCGTCGACGAGGTATAAACCAGGAATTTGTGAATTTTGCTCTGGACGAGGGTAGACGAAAGTGACTGTATAGACGTCCATGAGTGGTTTAGAAATGGAGAGAAGAAGTAAGTGGGGGGTATCGAAAGAAGAATGTGAGTGAAAAGTGGTAGGATGATGGAGAGTGTAGGGGTATCCTGTTGAGGGTATCAGAGAGTAGGATGGAGAGTGTTGATTGTGGAACGCTGGACGCTATTTGACGGACGATGATGTTCGACTTTCGACGGGAACTCCTCGCTCTGACGTTGATCGCTGCGTCAAATGACCTCGCTCTCATTGGGCTCACTCCGGCTCTGAGATCCAGACTCTGTCAGGTGGAACCCGCAGATCTTCAACTTCCCGCTCGGCTTGTCAACGGTTAGGTGCACGCACGTCATGGCTTCGAAGCTGCCCGCCCCTTGGACCGGGTTCCAACTCCACAATTTCTGTACAACTAACACACGAATCCTTTTGATCTTGCTCGAACGTGACGTCACTCTCGACGTCGATCATTTATCCAAACCTGTAACGAAACGGCCCAGAGCGCGCACTATCAAAGTTTCAACTTGTCAATGATTTTGCCGCCAATCTTTCGCCCGTCCTTCACCTCATATTCTCGTCTTTCGCGTTCCCGCGTCTCTCGCTTTCGGGGACCCGCTCCTTCGGTCGTGGTATGCTCGATGCCGTCCAGCCACCCTCAAAGGCTCAAACCCATCATCTCTTCGATCGAGTTCGTTCACGAGACTCGAGCAGCTCTGAGAATTTAAGCGCAAACAGTAAGATAATATGCGAGCTACGCTACTGCTACGGTGCACCCACCTCAGTCAGGGTGCGCATCAATCCGAGCGGGCCTGGAATCGCCTCTCGCCCGTTGGTCCTCGTAACCTTTGGGGAACCAAGGACGCCATCTATCAATAAATGTCAGCCAGAGCGATATCAGCACGGCACTCGCACTTATAAATCGCGTTGGACCAAAGACATCGAGCGAGTCTATCGTTTTCCAAGGCTCTCGGTTGCCATAGCGGAATAGAAGAACCAAAGAGGGGGGGGGTTGAATTGGTCATGGTGTCTGCAAATTACCATCTCTAGTTTTCATCAGCAGCCGACTAGCCCTAGTACTCACCCTTAACGGAATGCATTTGATCCTTGCAGTATGAGAGGCCATAAAAGGATCACAATCCTGATTGGCTACCGTACCGTCGAGGCCCCAGACCAGCTTATTGCGGCAGCGCGGCAGACTCTCAGACGCTGAGTGGGCGGTATACAGCATGTTGTTGTGGTGAAGGCCTTCAGCCAAATCGCCGTCGGTGACAAATGGCAAGGGTGTATGAAATACCGACCCTCATTGTGTCTGAAGGCATGGGGAGGCATCGTGTCTCGGGAAAGATGGTGAATGGTTATAGTATGATGTCGTTCTGCTAGGGAAAGGCGGGTGCTGGAAATATATTCGGTCGAAATACGTATATGACTACTAGGGCGATATCACTGATACATAGTATTATAACATTTTTGACCCATGTATGCTGAAATCTGGGTGAGCGCGTTGATTCCCGGAAGGTCGCTTGAAGCCGCAATAAGCTTACCTGTCGGGCTGCAAAGAAAACAAAAACAAAAAAGAGTAGAACCGCCGCTTTGGTCTCCGTACCTTTGCTGCAGTTGGGGAGTTGAGTCCGTCCAGACGCTTTGTTGCCGAGGTAACTCAGAGCCCTGCATTCGCGACAGACAGGGAGTAGCTTTTTCTGGAACCACACCATTTGCTAAAATATGATATCGGCCGAGTCTCACAATGGGAGTGATTACAGATCCCGACCAACACGTCTTGCTTCCGTCAAGCCGAGTCCTCAAACTTTATGTGATCTCCCAAGCGCCCCCTGATGGGACCTCTCGGAGAGATTGTTTAACGTCCCTTCCCCTGCCATCCGCTATCCAGATAAAGAAAAACATTTATATGAACCAATCTCGTTACTATGTTGAATTAGTCAAGCTAGACCTCATTAACTGTTCGCCTCTCGATCGACCGCTTCCTGGGGCGGGGTGATGCTACTTGCAACGTCAAGGCTAACATTGGAGACACAGGATATGGGTCTCACTCTCTTTATAGTCACCAAACCCCATCTAGGGGTCATTTTATAAAGTGCGCTCCTTCAGTTCGCAGGCCTAAGGTATTGTACACAACACAATACCTACTTCTTCCCATAGCGTGGGTATATTATGGGGAGCTCTGATACGACCTGGATTTGAAAAACGACCACCCACTCCCCGATTGGTTGGGGACGTAGCACTGGCAAAGAGTCACTCTACACGCCTTCCGACGCACTCCACGATGTTTGACGAGCTCGCAAAAGACGTTGTCCGCTTTTTTTCCCGATCCGACGTTCCTAAGGCACGTTGGATTCTTCGGCGCTGCCTGGTACTCGAGGAACGCCTCAAAAACCCCGGCACTCAAACAGATGATATTCAAAGGTAATGGAGACGGTATACTACTTGTCGGCGTCGAAAACCCAGGCTTAACGGGAGCGCAGAGCCCTGCAGCTTTCTTTGATAGCGCTCCAGAGAATGCGAGACGGGTTTAGGCATAACATGAACGATCCAAATGATCCTGTACGGGCGGCAGTGCATGCAATTGATCATTGCTTCCCTGGGGAGGTAAAGCACCGTCTGCTTTGCCTTGAAACCTTTGCCAACACCTTTGCGAGTTAGCCTCCCACCGAGTTACCGAATGATAATGATCGAATCCAGTCCTTGGCAGCTGCTGTTGAAACTCTTAATGTAGGTGAGATCTTCAATCCCAACCTTCTATCCGCATACTTATGGGAAGCGAGATAGCAAAAAGCTGGTAACCCTGTTCCGACTGTTCCTCTCACCATCGGTGTGTCCATTTGTAGCCGAACACCGAATACTCCAGGAACGCTTGTAGAAGAAAAAGAGTGTAAGAATTCTGCTTAGGATTCGCGATTACTGCCCGAGATCACTGATCTATTGAACAAACTTCGTCGCCAGATACGCTGTCGGCGGCTGGCGGTTACACTCTGGATGACCTATTCTTTGTCGTGCGCCTGCGTCACACAGCACCTTTCACCAATTACCCCTATTTCTATTCCAGACCAATTAACCAACATGTGTTTACTCATGAAGGCTCGAAGTTTGAATTTAAGAGACCGTCGCAACCGCTAAGAGGACTGCCGAGGACAAGCGCAACACACGGTGTTGGTGTTTACCTGGTCGTCTCCGATCAGAAGTTCCTTTTGCTCGTCAAGGGAGTACCTCAGCATACCGGAGGGGATGACGAGCTCCAGATAATCAATCGTGCGTGTTCCCTTATAAGCAGTTGCAGCCAGAGGTTTACTCGATGACTCCAGGAATGGATGCGTTCATCACAGCCGATCTGCGACCAGATCAAACTCGGACATTCTACCACCATTCCAAGAGTTCCGAGTACGCATTCCCTCCCAACACAAGCTGTGAAGTTACTTGGAAACATCTCAAGGCTAAACCATACGAGGCGGAGTGGATAGTGTGTGTAGAGTAGAGGCTGAGCTTCCGCTCCCAAATCTCGCTTGCATTATCCCATCGAGTGGACCGTCACGACGGTCGGATTTCTCGTACATTACGTGCGCTGTGTACTGTCAAGAGGGTCTTTGGTAAATAGCAACTACCGAGAAGAACGAGGTTGGGGAGCTCACTACTGTCGGAAAGCGAGAGCACGAGTGGCAACAGGCACCACAGAGCGATAAAAACCGTGGTCACGAAAACTACGCGGGACTCGCTCAGCCAGGTATACAGAACAAACTGCAGGAAAATACATAGACATCCCAATAGAAGGGAAACCAAACCTTGTGGGTCATTGTCCGTTAGTGGAGAAGTGCGGCAGCGAGCGTAGCCACTTTACTCACAGTGGCCCTGTATCCAATACCACATGCCCCGAAGCTCGTAGTCTCTCAAAAGTCTGTTTGCAGAGCTGGAAATATGTCATTAAGTGCCTAATCCTCTGCTCTGTGAGAGATGGGCTGGACGAACTCGGGAACAGCTGGGTGTTGGTTCGAAGCTTTTTCACGATTGAGGAAGGGCATCTCTCCTAGCTTGTCAATCAAAATCAGGGAGCTGATTGTAGCACTCGCATTGAAAAGAAATGCGCCGTAAGACACGATGAGAAGCAATTTGAACTGCCCTGGGTGGGCTGGCAGCCTTGGCGTGCCATCCTGATCCATAATAGCAGTTTTGACGAAAGGTATAAGAGCGGTCTCTCCTGCCGAAAATAATGCCCCCTGAAGACACCAATGATGGTTCAGCTTGAGAAAAAGGCGCTACCGAAGGAAGATAAGACAAACCACGACCGCAATAGCCTGAGACGACACGATCCACCCTGTTCGGACAGACTCGACAAGCCTCGGCAGCTCATCTGAAATTTGCATGATTGATTTTGTTTATTACATTTATCCTTGAGGTTCGCAACGTACTCACACTGAATTTTTTCCTTGACTTGGGGGGTCATCATGGTGTCGTAGTGTTGCTTTTCTTCGAAACCGTTGCCACGTGATTGGTACCACCGTTAATTCCCCATCTATTAACAGCGAACCGAGGATCGGAGACTCGGGGATGTCCTCGCTTTCGTCACAATATAAACTACACAATCCAGGGCACTTCAAATACGACAAAGTCCAAGAATTCCTGCTCCATCAGGCTCTGATACTCTGCCGCCAACTCCTCAGAGCCACCCGCTGAAGGTGCCGTTTTAGTTTTGGACGAATTGCTCCTGTTCGCTAGATACTTGAAGTGCTCCGTCAACACCTGGAGAGCCTTCTTGGGCGATTTGACGTCCGGCTGCATTGACTGTCAGCAAATTACACAACCAGGTATCGAGGTGCACCGTTCTCCCACCTTAACCACAATCCCAACAAATTGGGCCGGTAAACCGTACCGGAGGACGCTCTCTACGAAAAGGCGAACCACTTTAAGATGGACGAGGACTTGGAACGCCTCAGAGAAGTTGGTTCGGGAGATCCTGAGGAGCTCCGTCCAAAGCTCCCGTTCTGTGGTCTCCGCGATCGAAAAGTCCTCATTTGCCCTTTGAATTGCGGTCGGAGAATACGTGAAGTCGCGTAGTATAAACCTTCCCCAAAGGCACAGCCGTAAAGCACAGTGCGAGTCATATTCTTTGAACTTACTCACTTATTTTCTCGGAGCTTTTGCGCAAACTCGTCATGCACCTTTTTGAACACTACGACTGAAAATAGGGCATAGTCGTCATCTTCCGCAACTTTTCTGTTCGCGCCGGCAGGATTTTTTTCAGCAAGGTTTACTGAAACTGGGAATAAACCACATACTTGGACGACCGAGGGACCACCATTGACGCCAACCTCTCGTATTTACTCTCCCAGTCTTTAACAGAGTTCCTGATAGGAAAAATACCTGTTAGGTGTAGGAGATAGGTATTCCGCGTGTGGTCTCCTACTTTGGGACGGCCACCATAAGAGATTCCATATATTCCGAATCGGGAATGAAATCGTCTTTCGAGACGACTTCGGCAAGAGAACGGACAGCGAGATTACCCCTGAGAATCGAAAAGCTCGGGTGTCACGGAATGGCGTAATGAACTAGGAAGGATACCGACGTTTTCTTCCTTTGCATTTGCACAAGTGACCCCTTTGCGAGGTTATAGGCATTTAGTTTCGCTTTCATGACGGTATCAATAGCGTTCATTTCCTAGGTGTAGGGCTTTAACGATAAGACTTCGAGTTGAGATGCGAACCGATACCTTGACGAGACCATCAACCAGCTCTCTTAACCCTCTGTTGATGGGGTACTTGCCGGTATTCCATTTCCAACTTCCAAGAATGTATTCGTCGACTGTGCGTTCGTCTACCAGAGTGTGCTGCGATAGCCGAGTGGAATCGTTGCTGAGGAGATTTCGGAGTGTTTCAACAATTTTTGCCGTTATTTGAGTGAACGAATGGTCGTGCTTTGGGAGTTCTTCCGACAGGGTGATCAGGAGGTCAAGGGTGCCCGTCTGGCGTAGAGCTCCGAATTTAGTGTCACAGGGATCCACGCAGGTGGATCGAATAAATGTTAAGCGTACCTTTAAACTTGGAATCTCAAGGGATGCTGCATTTTCTCGTGGCACTGCTCTCGCCTGCACGAGCTTTGTAACTAAACTCTGAGGAAGACCAATGGCGTCCGAATCATCGGGTACTGAGATGAGCCATGTTGCCTGTTCCGAAGGCATCCTAATCTGACGCGTATTTGAAGATCAGGATAAGAAATACGTGGTATCAAGACGGTGTGGCAGGCGTCGTGGCGATACTTAGTTTAATGAGCAGAGGGGCAGTCAGGACTAAGACGGTGATCTCGTGATTCCCACAGAGAACCCTTAAAGACCTCCTGAATCGCGCAGACCATCTTGCATGATGATCAATAAGGACGGTTACATACGAAAAGCTAAGGAAGAACAATCATGCCCAACTAACATAGCCTCGGTCCCATTTCCTACTTTCATAATCCAACTCCCACTCAAAGATTCCAGTATCGGAGCCCACATAGAGCCACCCTCCAGTCGGATCGAATGCAAGGCCAGCGAGATTGGGGGTTCCGTCTGGCAACGCAGAGAGAGCCGGACCTCTGGACGGCCAGCTCGGCGATGCAGAAAGCTGATGGGCTGGTCCACTCATCGACATTTCTTCGGAATTCTCGGTGTCTTCGTCAAATTCGTACTGGCGAGTATTGGATGAACTGGGCCAGAGTTGATTCAAGTTTCGCCGTGAGGAGGTAGGCAGGTCCGATCCAGAAGTGGCCTTAGGAACGGAGACAACTAGGTGGTTGTCGAATGATTGCGCGTCGACCACGTGAAACCGTGTTGAGTCCTACAGTGGATACTGGCTCGCAATAACCCAAATAACACGGTATGTGAGCAACGCACCTCAGTGAACACGAGCACGTCTCTACTTCCACTTGCTGGACTGAATTTTAACACTCGTGCAGGATTTCTTTCCTCTATTGACAATCCGGGTGCTGATACCGGCCCTTCCACACGCTGCTCCATCCAACTTCCCAGTCCCCTTCCTGGATCCCCATACGTAATGCTTGTCCGATGGTGGTCAGGCCACGACAAGACAATATCTCGCGGTGGTAAAGGTAGGAGTTCACGATCAGGGGGCGAGGGGTAGAACTGAGAAGAAGGATAATATGGGAGCGTGGTGTTTGGGTTGGGTTCGTTGGAGTTCTGGCTAGGGCGATCCTGTAGACCTGCGGCGCTTATAGTTCCAGAGGGTACAGGCTCCCTATCCCGGCCAGTCGAAGCATTGGCCCAGGGCTCACCGTCCGATCTCCGTTCCGCCGGGTCGGGGGCCGGGGGTACGACTGGTGAACGTTCAGACCCTTCCCAACGGTTTCGGTTGCGGGCAACGATGCTTTCGAGGTTGGGAGTGCTTCTTCTCTCTGATTCCGTCCGGTTTAAGAGGTCGTTATATGAAGCGGAATAAGGAGATCTCTCAGCCAAGTATCTCGCCACAATTGACCCTTCCAATCGTGCCCCAGGTGAAGTTGTAATGCCGCCAATGGCTGCAGAGGCTGGACGTGTCATGAGGCGAGCGGTATAGCCCGAGGTTGCAGTGGCACGTGTTGGATAATATGTGTTAATGAAGTGTCCTCTCCCGCCACCCGTCAGAGAGTGGTAATCTGGGTGCTGCTTGCCGCTGCGAAACAGAGCGAGAGTTTTGGACGAGCGAGTATCCCAGACCGTCACACTTCCATCTTGGCAAGCTACTGCAAATTTTCTGCCGTCAGAAGACCATGCAGTACTAAAATTCGCGTCCGAGCCAGCTAGTTAAATTTGTGTCAAGTTATGAGATCGGGTGACATCGAGGCCGTCCGAGGAACGCACCGCGATACTTCGAGATCCGATTGAACTCAACCGAATCTCCAGCAGCAAGATTGTACAAAAAGACTTCATTTGTGTCACCAACGGCCAACAGTGTTTTTCCATCAGGCGATATCGAGGCTGTGAGGGCGACGTCTCAGTCAGGGACCCAAGCCGAGCGAAGAGATGAAGGCTCACTGTGATTCACAGGAGTTCCCACTCTTATTGAACCCGCAGGCACCATTCGGCCTTGAGTAGCACCTGACACTGAAATATTGAAAACTTTGATGCTCTCGTCGTTGTTGCTAACGAAGAGTCGAGGATAGCCGTTAGTGAGATCGGGAAGCGGTCCAGACGGGGTCAGGTCATTCCGTGTGATGAGTAGTGAATTATTGATGGATGCGGTAGAAAGTTTGGTTGTATGAGACCACTGAATGTGTGGGCTTGAAAACGAGGGGGTGGATGAAGCGACGAAAGAGGATTGCGAGGAATCTGCCAAGGCTCCGATATACAGTTCTCCATTGCCTCCTCCGGCAACAACTAGCCCAGCCCTAGGTAAAGTTAAAAGAGTCTTAACATATCATGTAACAAATGCGATCCGTTGGGCATACCCTGAGGATAGACAGTTCGGCTCGAAGTCGAGGGGAGCCAAGAGTTTCGGACTCTATGAGACGGGGCATCAGGAGAGAACGATTTCGATGTAATAGATGGAAACCTCACTTGATATGACCCTCGGATGTCATGGCTTACGATAAGTCTGCCACTGATATACGCAACTAGACCTCGTTCTTGAGGACAAACGAGGAGATCACGAAGTTGGCTGCGTCGGAAGACCGTAGTAAGCGACGATATGCTTAAACGTGACCGAGGACTGCTCACTTGTGATAGATAGGTATGTGTGCGGGGACCGAAGCTGTAGTTTCGCTACTGAGCAAGCCATCTCTGCGAATATGCGCGCATCCGTTTGGGAAGGTTCAATGATTTGGCACCCAAACGAGTACAGATATCTCACCTGGGAAGGAAGGTCATTGAGGCTTCAGAGATGTCAGCGAGACTCAGCCCTGGTCAGGTCGTGGTTCCAATGAGGTGCGGTGAATGCGGAGCCACAAGCACTAGTCCAAGTCGAAAGCCCCTGACGCCACACTGGTTTCGACTGCTCACGGTTCAAAGGGACTTGGAGGAACCTCAGGCGGATCTCACAAACAACAAAAGAAATTCTGTATTTCAAAATAGCTTTAAAGCAAGTGATACCACATTCAACCGGCTAAGCGTAGGACGGCGGGGGGCCACTGGGTGGGGGAGGCTTGTCTCCCGGCTGGCCCGTTGGACCACCATCCCCGCGCAGCAACTTCTCCCTCTCTTCTCTTTCCAAACGTTTCTTCTCTTCTTCAGCACTTTCGTAAGGGGCGGGTTGTTCAGCAGGAGCGACTTGTGCTGTGGTGTTTGCGCCCAGTATCCTCTCCCTCTCTTCCCGTTCTAGCCGCTTCTTCTCGTCCTCTGCACTCTCGTGAACATGCACATCAGATCGGAATCCACCAACACCCCAACCAGGGGCGGAGGCTGAGGGAGGTTGATCGTATGGTGGGGCGGTCGATGAAGAAGGTCCATGTAAAGCTTCCTTGGTTAAACTTCCACTGGCCGGGCCAGCTCCCGTGGACGTCACAGGGATCCCCGTCTCAGCAACAGTCGGACCTGGAGGGACATTGCTTGTCGCAGAGTCGGGGCTAGCCACTGCTGAGGTTTCGATCTTTCCGGGCGTAACACCGGCCGACATGCTGCTAACCGGAGCAGGGATGGGTGCTGGTGAATTGTTAAGCTGCGCTGGATCAACAGCGCCTGACGAATGCGAGAAAGTATTGGGTGAGGCCACCGGGTGCGACTGTGCCGGTGCTGGGGGAGACTGTGCTGGTGCTGGGTGAGACTGTGCCGGTGCTGGGTGGACCGCTGTGCTTGCAGATGCGGTAGGGGTAGCGGTAGGAGCAGCCGTCGGGGCAGCCGTAGGAGCAGCCGTAGGGGCAGTCGTAGGAGCAGTAGCATGATCAGCGTGGGCGCTATCTCTGAACGAGCTGACACGACTGAGCTCGCTGGCATGGCTTTCTCCGAAGCTTCGCTTATCGACTTCCGTAGGTAGTACGGATGTCGGCATAGTTATCATTCCTGGCTTCCAGTTATCGAGAGCGGTCTGCAGCGCCGTACGTGCAGCCGCTGTGCGAGCGTGCCCGTTATATGGATTTGTTGGTGTCGGGGCGGTTGCTGGGAGCTGGGCAACAATTTGCGCAGACGCTTGGTTTAAGAGCAGTAATTTCTCCCCAAACTACGTTTGGTCTGTGTCAGAGTTGGAAGGTCAACGCTTGGCGTACGTGAGCCCACCTCTCTGAAAGCTTCCCACTTCATCTCCTCACTCTCTTTAATTGCCTTCCGTCGCAGTTCAGCGACCTCTCTTTCCATGGGAGCGTCGTCGGCGTTGTGTTTGCTGAGCGTATCTTGAAGCTCCTTGATCCTGGCCTCGCTTCCTGGCTTGGCATTGGGGTTAGTTTGGAGAGCCCGAACCTGTGTTTCAAGCGTAGCTCGCTGAGAACGACGAGGTGATAGGGCTGCCTGGGCCTCGCGTAGCCTCTTCAGGGGGGCGCGAGCTTCGTCCAATCGATCTGCAAGTACCGAGACAAGAGATCCCTGAACAAAGTTCAAGTACGCTAGTCGATCGGTGACTAGAAGATCCTTCAGAAAGGTTTGAAAATTTGCGTCGAATGGGTGGCTTACCGTCTTTGATGTCTTCGTCCTCTTCCTGACCCCAGAGATAGAAATCCTTGCTGAGCGATTTCGTGTCACGCCCTAGTCCTTCGTAATCTAAAGCGACGCCTTTCGCATTCGTAATTAGAACTTGGAGATGGCGAACATCGGGAGGACCTTGAGGGCTGCGGGTGATGGTGGGTAAATGGAGGTTCACCCCTTTAGATAAATGGTCGAAAAGCTTACGCGTATTGGTTATGGAGTGCTTTTAGTTGATGTGTCAGGCTTTCCATGATGAAGGGGCGACCGCTCTTTCCATCGGGGACGTCCGCAGCAGCAGCTGATCCGCCACCAGCCTCTGGATTGCCGTGAGCATCCAGCGGCTGCTGGGCTTGGCTTGTGTGCGTCATGGCGGGGAGCTTCACATCGATCCCAGCCTTGTCCAACCTAGCTTGGACCTGCGATGAACGTGGGTTACATATAGCTCATCGCGGAGGCGGTTGTTACACACCTTGCCTTGAACTTTTTCAAAAAAGGATGGCATTGCAAAGGTGGTAGGGATAGGGGGAAAGGCAGTCAGGCAGGAGCAGTCGACGTTTAAACCCCTGACCCGCAAGAAAGGCACACCCCTACGTCATCCCCAGCGATAGCGCCGTGGGACGCGAATCGGAGTTGCCCAAATCTCAACGGGTGTTTGTTGTTTTGCACAAGGCAAATGTACAGGGTGCATGCAACATAGGAGGGTCGGGCAGGAACTGCTGTCTCTTGGTATTGCTATCGCAGAATCCGACTCTGGCGGTTCACTGTTGATGATTCAACACTTTGCCAGAGCAACCCTGTAACTGGCAAAGAGTACTCAATTGAATGATGTGCGCAAGGTGTTTGTCCATTCATGTAAGAGAGCATTAAAAGCAGAGATACTTGTTATCTGAGCGAGAAGGCCTGCTGCAAGGATTCCGCTTTAATTAGGAATGAGTAAATTCAATATTTGTTTCATTTTGCTGAGAATGGGGTCACTACTTTTTTGGTCATAGCCCAACACTGCAAGGATGACCATTAGAATGATGACACCAAATTCACACTATGGTGGATGCAGTATATTATTTATAGAGGCAATGCATTTCATTTAGTTGAAATATGAAAATTGTAGAAAGAGTGCACAACAAATCTCATGTGCAATATGCAGCACTGGGATATGAGTTTTAGTTGATTACATTACAACATGCCTCCATGCTAATTGTTAAAGGAACTCCCCTTTACCTATTCCAGTCGATATACAAACGATGCAGACATACAAACATGCCACAAAGGGAAACATCCAGCATACAGTGGCAAACAAGGGACTTGTTAAGGAAGTGTTCCATAGAATGAGGACAAAAAAAGAGTACTCTTGCTAGATTAATGTAGCTACCAGCACATGCAGTTTATATATGAATTGGAGCGAGCATCACAAGCATGGACAAGTACAACACAAACATGACACAGATTACACAGACATAAGAGGAAAAATTGGAGGAAACAACCCTATATACCAAATTGAGCATTGCGAGTGTGATAGGGGTGAAGAGGAGACACACAACCCTGTGTGTGTTTCACAAGTGTTCAAGCTATCCTATAGTGATGTTAAGTGCTTCCTTTGTGTCAACACACTTTGGCCACCTGGCCTTTTTCTAGACACTTTTTTCTAGACACTTTCTAGACATGTTCATGTTTTGAACATTGCCTTGCTCCCCTTAGGTCTCCATCTATCCCCAGTCTCTGTGCAACACTGCCTTGATCATTGCCCTTGTAGAGCTTCTCGCTCTCCTCGTACC
>WSTY01000120.1:0-19198 GCA_019633465.1 Tulasnella sp. 417
GCGTACTGCTGCGCGCTCCCTATGCTCCTCTGCGCATGAGCAACGCCGTAGCTCGGCGAGTTCAAGCTCTCTGACGTTGCCAAACCGGTGGAGTAATCAAAGGAGATGGTCGAGGACGAATTGGCTTGTTCCCAGCTTCCTGGGAGACCGGATGGCGGTACCGCTGCGCGGGGCTGATGCATGGTCAACGTCGGAGAGGTGCTGATTGGACCGGGTTCCGAGGATAGCGCGCGGTTGGGGAAGTACGAGGACGAGGACGAGGATGAGGACGATGAGGAGGGGAGACCAGAAGGTACGGGCACCTCACCGAACGGGCTTGGGAGGTTTCCTGGAACGTACGAGGGACCGGTGGAAGGGGGGAACGGTGGTGTGGACGTCGCCCCCTGTCCGTTTGCAGACAGGTTGTTGCAGTATCCCGACGAGTTCCAGGCTCCAAGCGCAGCACTGTTATCACCTTGGTATAGGAGTGGGGGTAGCGTCGCCCTTCTGGAGGGCGCCTGGTTAGGTGGTGGCACAGCGGATTGAACCATCTCAGGGTGGTGTTGGATGTGAGAGGGGAGTTGGGAGGAGGACCGACCCGAATTGCCATACGAGGACGAAGAGGACGATGGAATAGAAGTGGGTACGAGTGGGGAAGAGGAGAACTTGCCGCCCAAGTTCTGCTGCTGTGGTGCGACACCTGGCCAGTTGACAGGAGCGAGGCACGGTGATTGTTGGCTCCAGGAGCTGCTCGCTGGGGAGCTCGAGTTGGAGCCTCCGTTGGTGCTGGTCCCGCCTGCAGAAAGGCCAGGGACCTTGCTGCTCGAGGTTGAAGAGGCCGAACGAGAAGACGCAATGGACATCAACGACCCTCGTCGCTCGTCCAGGGCGTTCGGGATGGGGTTCGACGAGTCAAACGGTTTCCAATCTCCAATGGCAGCCGACGGAAGACCTGATAATGATAGGGATCGCTGGTTACCACCAGCATTCATAAAGTCTGAGGAGGCAGAGAGCGCCGAGGGAGGGGACAAGGCCGAGAGGTTGAACGCCGGCCCACCCACAGCGTCGAACCGGGTGTGAATGCCTTCAAGATGCATAGGTCGGCCACGATTGTATGCAGCGGCATTGCCAGTGAGCTGGTGATGGTATGGGGCTGTGCCGGGAGATGAACCGCCTGGCGGAGGAAGGAAGTATCCCCTTTCAGTGTTGACGCTTCCGTTGGAGGATCCCCCGGAATTGTTATCGTCCTGGGATGAGCCAAATGAGGATGGAGTGCGGAGCTGTTGACCAGGGTGGTGGAAGTTGGTCTCCCAAGGTAAGGGTAAGCCGGAACCAAAGGCGGTAGAAGGGTCGAAGACAGGTTGCAATGGTGGACTGGGGAAGGTCCGGAGTGGTGAATGTTCGTCGATGGGAGACTCTCGCAGTCCGACATCCTCTTCGTCATCGTCTGCGGTTATGGTTGAGCGGTGCTCGGAGAGGGAGCCTCGGCGAGCGCGGGAGGAGGAAGATCCCTTGGATTTCCGGGACATGGATGACTTGAAGGTGTTCTCTGGTACGATGATAGTACGGAGGAGATTATCTTCGTCAGGGGTAATCAAGTTATCGGCATTGCCATCGTCCTTGAAGTAGGCCTAAGGTGTTGGGGGTGGGGGGTCAGATGTCGGTATGGTTCAATATCGATGACACGTACAGTAAGATGCCACTTCTGAATATCGACACCGTTCTGGATGAGAGTGGCAGAGTAAGTTTGCTTTGAAAGGCCTCCGGGCAGAGGGGGGAGACGTTTCTTTCGTGGTTGTTTGACGCGCCTGTGTCAAGGCTCAGCACGATGCGGCATAACTCGTGAGATGAAGGACTGACCTTTCACCGGCCTTTTGTTGGGCCTTTCGCCTCAAAAAGGCATCTGTGTCTTCTGGCATCTCATCGTACATGAGGAATGGCCCTCGTACCCGTGAAGGGCTCCAGTTGTGGCCATCCGTCCAGCGTTCCAAAGAACCTTCACGATCTGCCCAGACAAAGACTTGGCCTGCGTGGAGGGCTTGTTGTTCTGGACCGGTGAGACGTTTGCGGATGAGTGGGAGGTGGCCTTGACGGACTGCCTGGAAGAGGATGTGGGCGTCGTGCGAGTCGCGGAGACGGAGATGAGAGTGTGTGGCGTTGCCGTGTGGATGTGTCTGTGGGTTGTGATGCTGCATGACGATGAGGATGGAGAGTAGCGAGCGAGTACCGAGGGAGTGGAGACGGAGACGAGGACGAAGGAGGGAGGAGGGAAGGGCGGGACAGGAGAGGAGGGGCGACGAGACGAGGTCAAGAGTTGTTGAGGTCGGGGTTCATTTTATAAAGGTCAGTATTCGCTTTCCTTTGCCTGTTGGGAGGGACCCACAACATCCCGATCCAAATCGTCCAATTTCCTGGGATTAGCACCCAAAAGTGGAGTAGTGTATCTCCCCTGGACCCTGAGCTGCCCCTCGGATTCCGGCGTCACTTCCCGTCGAGTGCCCCCTTCCCTTTTCGTCCGTAACCCAGATTTGCAACAAAAATCACTTGGTCCGCGTGCACATCGCCCTCGCCCCCCCATCTACATCATACAGAAACAGTTCCCCCCGTCACTCCTCCCCTTCCCCCCCTCTTTACGCAAACGAGGGGGCAGAGTATGTAGCATATTATATTCCGGAGCGAGAGTCCGACCACCGATGACGACGCGGCTCGCTCCGACGCCAAACAAGGAATAAGGTCCACATGCTGCCTTGTCAATGAGAGGCCGATGCGTTCCGAACACCCAATGGAAAATGGAAACACAGCTACTCGAGAGCAATTCGACGATAGTACGCCGGGGTGTTGGCCACACTCCCCTCCCCCCTCTGGTCAAGTCACCGCGATCTCTCCTCTCTTCACTTCGAGACGGGCCCGGTGTTCGTTCCCCATCGCATGTATCGGTCCTCGGATCCAGCGCAGAAACAGGAGAAGAGGTCACCGAGACGAGACGGCCGGTGACGCACGCTTGGTTCCAAGTCAGGAGCTGCGTGTGGTGGTGTTGTCCTAGCGCCCGACCACCCCCAAGCACGACCATCTCCCCACCTCTGGTCCTCCTTCGCCCCTTGCTTCCCTCCTGCTGGATCCTCCCTTAGCTGGTATAATCCGGCCGCCCTCTCCCCATCTTTCGATTTGCAAAATCCACCAGCCGAGAAGATCCACAGAGGTCGTCGTGACCTCATCTCGGATTAGCAGATTCCTGCTCGATGCACATCCACCCCCAACCCCCCATCACCGGCTTCTTTCGAAGAACATCCCCCCCCCCTCGCGCTCTTCTCGCCGAGTTCTGCTTTCGTCCCTCCCCCTCTCGAATGGTGATCCCCCAATCCAGTGAGATTAGATCTTTTATAGAACCGCGGGTGGCACGGATTCGGCTATCTACCCGTACTCCGGGCGTCTCTCGCGTGCACCCGTGACTCCCACTGTCCGTCCCGACGCCGACCTCGCCCACTTCACCGTTTCCACATATCAGCTCGCGTGCGCGACGACCCGTCCTCCGACCTCATTGCTGGGAGTCTCCGATCTTTGACCGCAGCTCTTCCTCGGAGGTGGCTGGCCACCAAATTTGACAATTAGGCGTTTCCCCCACACACATATATCCCGACGTTTTATATCGGCCATCCCCGACGTCAATCCCTCCACGTTGCGTATAAATACACACTCAAGACGGAGACCTTCCGATTCAAACGAGCCCTCCGACCCGCTTCGCTGGTCTCTTTCCTCTTGCTGTGTTCGTGGCCAACGCCACCCAATGAGCCCGAGATTTCGGATCTGCCAAATGACGTCCCCATCTGCTCTTCCGGCACGTACCTCAGGTCTAGACGCCCTTTATTTCCATTCTCGTGGCATATAAAGCCCAGTATTATTAAAGAGATCTAGCAACACGCGGGACGGGCTAGCGATCATGATCAGCTCATTCCACATCAGAGACCCAATTGAAGAACAGAGAAAAACACGAGGCCGCTCTTTGTCCGCCCCAAACCAAGGGCAAACCTGAGACCGGTTGCTGAACCCGACCTCACCTTTTCAGAGAACACTAGAACAGCCGCCCCCGTTTCCATCCTTATCGGGCTTTCAAAAGTCCTCCCAAGGTCAATCGGGAGGTCGGCTTCTCGCTTTGGTTTTTTTCTCTAAGCGCATGAGGAAAGTCGATCACTGGTAATCGGGCTTGCTACCCCACCCCCTACTCCCGTCGCCCTCGAGTTGCTCATTATCGCTTTCCAAAATATTTTCCAATTCTTCATTCGAACTTCGCTCTAGAGCCGCGATTCATTCGTCTTCATCGAGGAAGAGGAAACCAGCCGCATCTATTTTTTTTTAATTGCTGTACGATGCACGCACGCAGACACACATACATTCCGGAATGGACCAGTTACATCATCAATTTCATCTCACTCGCTCATCGATGAGGCAAAGGCCAGGCAAGATGTTTTGGTTCCCCCCCCCTCCTTCCTCCTCCCACTTTACCCATTTGGGACCTGGCCGCGGCAGGGCGGGGTTCTCTGTGACGGTTCTTCGAATGCCGTCAGCGGCCACCGACGTCCTCGGATCGTACATATTCATTCTCGCGTCGATCGTCGCGCCTTTTCATTCGTCGGTCTCTCTGGGCACGGAGAGGTTGAAGGGGCGCGAGGATCATCAAGAGGCGGGTCGCCTTCCCTGGCCGTTTCGTTTCTTCGACTGCGCCTTATGAGACCATGGACCAGAACGATTTCAATTCTGATTCGGGAGCTTTTCTTCTTTCTGTGTCTACGATCTTCAGCTGCATGATCTGCGCCCCCTTCACAACTCGGCCAATCCACATGGCTGTTGGTCGCTCGCCGCCCGTTCTCCCGAGAACTCCTTTGGTCGTCCGGTCGGCGAGAGAGATCAAGCCACCTCCCTAACCGAGGACGCGCTTCTATCTGTTCCTGCTTTTTGTATTCTGTTTGCGAGTCACCTCTCCGACCGCCGCTCGTCGCTTTTTGTTAGTTATCTCAATCCGGGCACAATACATGCGTGTTTCGTATCCGAGGCGTGGGTGAGGAGGAAAAGGGCTAGAAAAAGGAAAGCCGGGGGGGCGGGACATCAGAAGCGGGGATCTCTGGGGTCCGGCGCCAGAAGGCGGTTTTTCACACCGTCTTCCAGTCCTTGGCCTAAATCAAATAGGACGGAAAACTCGAGCAAAAGACCGCCTCAACTCTCTTGTACTTTTTTGGTGACGATTCGGGTTTTTGTCCCTTGGGGAAGGGCAGTGAAATGAAATTTCCCGGAACCCTTTTCGCGCGGGGACAAAAAAACAAAGACTCGGGAACGTTCAAACGCGAGCAGATTACGACAACCGACTATACCTCTCACACACCGACACTCTATTCGCTCGCTCTTTACTTCGATATGGCGTTGTTACCATTCAAATGCGATGCTTTTGGGGGAGTGGGGGGACACGTCGACGCCAGCCCTCGGAGGGAACCTGGATCAGTTGACCGCTGAAACGTTATCTTATCTTATCGTAACCACGCTCCTGCCGCAACGCCTCGACAGCTGGCAGCCCCCCTCCTACTGTTTGACGACAAAAACACCGCCTTTTGATCAACGAAGTGGACTATATTTGATTGATATGCAAGTCTACTCTTATTACACGTTTTGCGATCCTCATTTGTTGCTCTGAGTGTCGCTGACAGACCAAGTTCACCCCACTTTTCGATTCCCTCCTAAGAGTTTGATTCCCGTTTCGCTTTGCCGAACTTGGTCTAGATGCTGAATAAGATCCAGCTTAACGGTAAGCTGGAGAACAATCTTTGACTCGAACACGTTTCTCCGTCGGAAGAAGACAATGGTAATGGGCATACGACCAGTGGCTCTCCGTTGCCGTGGGTTTCCGGGCTATGTTCGAGACTCTAGAGGCCTCATTCCTTAGTCACCTTTTCATCTCTTGGTTGAAGATAGCGAGCTTGTCTCGCGGTTCGAGCCTCTTGGTCCTCCAGCCGAGGGTTAGAAAGGTCCAACGTATCTGCTTCCGCCCACCGACCCTCGACATTGTCCCAATCCTCACGCTGAAACTCCCTCATCGTCTCCTTCTCTTATCAGACTCATGGTGTTATAGGGCTTTTTTACGCCAGCGCATTGGTAATCGTGAAAATGCGCATGGTTTTTATTAACACGTTCGTCGGGTAAGGCCTGTAGCAATCGGCACAAGACCAGCATCGTCGTTCTACTCTCCATTTCTTTGGAACGAGTGCACACGACCGCCTAGACAATGAGAACGTCATTGTCCTTCTGTCTCTTGCTTTTTCTGGGGAGAGCTGCTCGAACAAAGTCAAAAGTATCCGGCAACGAGGAGTTGTGATCGGCACGGTCAGGCTCGATCGGTCCAGCAAACAGGTGACCCGAACCCCCGCATGCGCCGTTTCTCAGAAAATCTCGAAATCGGGGCGGATACCAGTTCGCCGGCACCTGTTATCAGTTATATGAACGAAGAACAAAGTCGGACTCTCTGTGTTGAAGTTGCAAAAGCCGATTGACGCGAAAGACCACTCCCCACGGGCGACCAAATTTCTGCAAACGCGTTGTACGGTCTGATGGCTGTACCCCAGACACCTGAGAAATATTAGTTGTGTGGCACGAATTTCAAGTTGGTGCAAATGCTCATAACGCCCCCCAGCCTTTCATAATCAGCGTGAGGCCGCCGCCCCTAAGAACGCCCATCACATTCGATGGCTTCCGGTCACCACTGGCAACCTCCGTGAGGGCGTTGCACTAATCGAACTCGTCTAAGAGAAAGCGCCATGTGGTCCCATCCAACGTTCTCCTGAAGTACACAGATTTTGATTGGCTCTTGAGGTGGGATCGCAATGAGGCGGCGATTCGGAGCTTGTCGGTCTCGGAGCTCAAGATTTCAAAGTCCGACCTACCAATCAAACGCTGTAAGCACAAACACCACACCCACCCCTTCATCCCTTCATCACATTGTGTTTACGACAGCCCACGCTGCTTCTTTTCGACTCTGACAAGTGCTCAGGATGACGAGCGACTAAGCAGCAGCTGCGGTGGTTTATATGCCGTTCGGTTATGATTTCCCTCATTCGGACAACGGGAGCCCACCTCGGAATTCGATTGACGTGAAGACCTCCCCCGTCTGCCGTGAAGTATCGAATAATTCGCGTCTTTCCGCACCGGAGCTCGCATCTAGCTCGAGAATCTAGAGCCTTTCGCGCACATACGAAAACAAGAAAGAAATATTTCCATTCTTGGAGTTGGCAATTGGAGCTGGAGTGGAGTCTAGTCTCCGGGCCATTCGGCGCGGATCCGTCACAGAGAACCCTCAACCTTGTCGTGCCCAACTTCGACACAACGTAACACCATAACGTACACCCCCCTCCCCCCTCGCGCCTCTGCCCCTTCACTCTCTTCGAAACCCGCTTTTGGGCTGGACTTATTCGACCAACCGACGTCAGGGGTAGCGACGAGGTATTTGATGGAGCTTTCATCTTATCATTCGGCACCTCCATATGGAACTCTCGGATGCCAACAAATCTATCATTCTGGGCTTTTTCGGATTCGGGCCAGATAACAAGGCCTCTGATCTGCTGGATATGCCTGGTTCGGGACTAGCTCAGAAGACTTGGCTTGTTTCCAACGCGGAAGACGCTCATGTCGGCGAGGGGGAGAATCGAGCATTTCGTCAACCCGACGGGGCCGAGGGAATCAACCATCCGCTTTTTCCGCAGAGAATCGCGTCTCAACTCCCGATGCGCCCTAGCATCCCCCAGTTTTTCTTGGTTCCATTCCAGGAAACCCGCTTTTTTACTGCAAAAGAATTTCTGTTTTAAGGGAAGTGCGAAAGAATAGGAGTCCACCCTTTTCCCATGGCGGCTTGACTGGCGTTTCTCCCTCCTCATCGCATCTTAGTGGCCATGCCACTCCCGGCTTATAATGCTTAAGATTGCACGCTAAGTATCGGCTCCGAACACCGGTATAGTGCTCCGCGCATCCGAGGTCCTTTTGGCCTTTTGGGCTCATATCTCCTAGCACGAAACCGTGCCTATTTCCTGTGTTACCCGGCCGAATAGCGCACAGACCACCCAGTGAGTCTCCATCAAAAGCTCTCTGTCGGAGAAGCTTCCGGAGCCCTTGACTGCACGCCGCCGACGCGCGCATCATTACGGCTTTTGGGCTTACAGCGGCGACAATCCAGGTCTTGCTCCGGTTTAGATGAAACGGGCCTAAAATGGAGCCGCGTGCACGCTTAACCTGACCTCTCAAGTCTTCTCCTCAACCCCACGAAGTGCAGGGGTGAGAATAAAGAAAGGGGTGGCCCAGATCGTGTGTTGAGCTGCGCCCGGTTTGACTCAAGCTTTGGTTGGCCTCGTAAGGCTCGCGCCTCGTGGACCCTTACGTTCACGTACTAACCGGCGTCTGCCGACCCCAAACAGCTGCGGTTGCGAACTGGATCTAGTTCGAACAGGTTGCTTGACGATTTATGGGCGTTTATGGGGTTTTCCCCGGTGAGGGAAGAAAATGTTCCATATTCCACTGGGCGCATCGGGCTTCAACATGCTCGCTCTGCACATGGGACACACCTGCCATATCTAAGCCACTGTTCCTTGGCGTGCTGAGCTCTGTTATGCATTGTGCATCGCTCTGGCCCCACTTGACAGTGGTGTACGGCGAGTACCGAAGCTAAGTCGCCCGAGATCCGACTCGTCAATGCGGACCAATTTGCATCGCGTCATTCTTTGCCACAGCTGATGTATTCGGAGCTTAGTAGAGGCTTAGATCCCACTTGCATATAAAGTGAACCATCGAATCATCTACCATGGATTGCCCAAACGTTGGCATCAAGGGCGTCGTGGACAAGACAGGTAGAAGGCCGTCCAAGTGACCGATGTCGGGGCTCCTCGACATCTCTTTCCTCCCTCCTCCCGCCCTTCCTCTTCTTTTGCCTGAAATTGGTCATACTCATGCCATAGATGTCTATGATGTTGAGCTCGTGACAGTGGGGAAGGTTGAGCGAACCTGACAGCCCCGACTCTATATTCGATCTCCGCGTCAATTCACCTCAGCTCAATTCCTGCGCGTTCACGGCTTCGAAGCACCGCGGTGCTCACCCTCCCCCTCCCTCAATCACGCCTCTCGTAATCTGTGGGGTACTGTATACTACCTGATTTTTAATTCCATTTGTGGAAAACGTGAAGTTCTTGAATTGGGCAACGATGAACCAAAAATGGTGCCACTCGGGCCACACTCTGCGGCCCAATTCAGCTCTGACCGTGTTCCGACATTCAGTACGAGAGTTTGATGGTCGCATGATCCTCCTCCCCTCCCTTCTCGCTTCCATCCGAAAGGATAAGTCCCATTTCATGTCAGAAACGAATCCTCTTCGACCGAAAACAACGTTGTTTTCTTGCTATCGACCGAAATCTGATCAACTCCCCTTCAAGCCGTCAACCACGAGCACCTAAAGCTCGTCTCATGATCCAACTTCGCAGCTTCTTCTCAGCACCAGGACTTCATGCCTTTCATCTACCGTTTGAGTGTTGTGTGAGTTAGTCAGCCCCTCTTAGGGGTCTCCATAGACCTTATGACCTGGAACATCTTGTGCGATGATATCCGGGGCTTTGAATCCCATGACCTCCCTACTGTGCGACAACCATCTTTTCCGAGCCTTCCGCCTGGCTTTGCGCATCGCAGGCAGGGTGGATGCCAGCCCAGTTTACGGAAGCACCAGCCAGTCAACTCCTGCCGCATGACCTGTAGCTCTCGCGAGGGGAGAAGTCCCAGCGAAGGGACTGATCTCTATGTGCTTGGCGTATTTCTGGGCAATGGCTCCTACCTGCTCGGCTCCACGTCTTGAACCCACTGATCATATGCTCCATTGACCACCATCGACAATTTTCCTTCGCTTCTGGCATGTGTGGCAATGAATTTTCTGTACTGTCTGAGTAAGTTCTGTTGACAGTTTGCCCCCGCCTGCAGGACACTACGTTTTCTATGTGAATCGAAGGCGGTGCGCGTTCCCTCCCCGAATACTGAAACAGCCCACGGACCCCGAATATCATGTGGCCATGACCACATCACAGATCGCCTTCATGGTCGAAGAGTGTTACATCTTAACACATCAGTGGTTGCTGCTTTTTAGACGAGCCAATTGACTGCATAGCTATTGAGTCAGGCTAGGGTACCTAGCGTTGAATCCGCCCAAGTGGAATGATGCAGTCCCTCTGACTGGTACTAAGGGTCGCCTTTCCGTTATTCTCGACTCTGCAGGGACTCCTCCAGCCTGAGTGGGAAGGTACAAGGTATGACGTATAACTCCCCTGAGCCAGTGAGACAGAGAGGTTTTGGTCCAAAAATTTTGAAGTAGTAATGACCTGATGGTGTCCCAAGGTTTGGTGCCGCTTGTTGTTAGCAAGCAGGTGCAAGACGATGCTGTCCGGAAGGTTCCATCGCTCTGCATCTTCAGCCAACCAGGATGGAGGAACCTTGCTCTTCTGCAGACCCGTGCGGTGCACTGATGTTGTCTGCGGCAAGTTCCGCTGACCTCTTAGGAGGGAAGCGAATTGCGCCTCGGTGGAGAAATTTCAACGCCCCTGTCTCTCTATCCTCTAACAACAACTCGTTGAATGGCTAGGCTGCGATATGGGTCTCCACTGTCGCAAAACGGTTCCGATCGGACAAGGACGCCACGCCAACTCCAGTCCTAGAACAGAAGCAAAACCACGAGTGGCGTTGACTTCAATCCCATTGTATTCCCGAACGTAAGTCTTGTGCCGCTCACCTCGTATACAGACGACCCTGCGTTGATCTAGGAACGTCGTGTGGTCACGGAAAGCACGGCTTCGGCACTTTCCCTGCAAAAGAATTTCCGCCGACCACAGTTTCGGGCATCCGCCGTACGAGAAATTTCCGAGTCCTCATGGCTCAATCTCTATGGTACCCAAGCTCCCAGCTCTCGTCTAGTTATTCGTTAGTGAGTCATCCCGTCCAGCTGAACATTTTTACCCCGCATATTTGCCAATGGTGTTGTCCCTCTGTGTTGGGACCGTGGCTCGGTACCTGAGATCTGCACTCATTCCAAAGACGCCACGCTTGTTTTGCTACCAATCGTGTTCTGGCCGTCGTTCCCAGGAGAGTGCATCTGAGTTGCCCGATTAGGAAACTTATAAAGGGATCTTCTGCTGCGACCCTCAGGGGGTGAGGACACGGCTTGGAATGCAAGGAGATCAAGCAATCTTTTTGCGGTACACACGTGTAGTATGTATTTCCAAGCAAGCCGGATATTGATCGGCTTCATGGAAGGGACGCCACATTCCGAGCCCCTGCTCTGCAGTTGATCTCGCGGGAATCTCGTCTCACTACTCGTACGCCCACTTTCCGCACGACTCGACCCTCTTTCGCAGCACTACATATACCTCGCGACTATTCCAACCCGATGACGGCCATCTGGGTTATCATCGGTCCGACTTCCTTCCTTCGGCACTCGGGACGGATGTTCTGCCACCGTCCTGTACTTGATCCACCGCCTTCTGACCGCTAAAGGCTTAATGGGTTCTGTTCAGTGTCCTAGTGCGACACGCAGCAGAAGGATGTGTGCTCGACTACCGCTGTGAAGAAGAGCGGTGCCACCGCACCCGCGAGCGGCAACCGCTGGTGTTCTGGGTCATGCATCTGGACTGAGATATGATTTCATTTTGGATCACGTTGCTAGAATTCCACTCTTTTTAGCTGGAACGAGGAAGGAGAAAAGCGAAATGCATGGGCCAATCATCAGAACTATAGGGCAGTGATTGGTCTTCATATAGGGGAATCACCCGACCTCCCCCTCCCCCCCAAAGCTGACTACGGTTCTGATCCTGGGAGCTCACAAAAACTCCGACTTTGAGGGCGGGCAGGAGATTTTGTTCTTGAATAAGCTCCGAGTTCCGGTTTCCTAGAGGTCTACTCCCTGCAATGCCTGTATGGCAAGGTGTGATGAACTCTTCTATAAACGAGGGATGAGCCGATAGTCTGTAGCATGTAGTATGCTTCGTCGCTTGATTGAAGCAAGGGCTGTAGACATGCGAAGGCGACTAAAAAAGGGCGCCGAGATCTCTCACCCGAGTAGCTATTGCAGCTTCCCGAACCGGCTATACTCTAACAGATCACTATTTGCTTCGTGATCGGTCCATCTAGCCGGGAGTCTATCAATCGTTTTCAAATTGCTTTAGGGGGATGTTGGAGGTCGATCCTAAACGATGACGTATGGGACGAACAAAGGGGACCACTCCGACGGAAGGAATTCCAGGACTGGTTTTGACCCTTGGCGCCTCTGGTCTCTCTGGGCCAGTCCTATTTCGCTCATTCGTCAGCACTAGATGTTGCAAATGTGTCTTCCTGATACACGTAACAACTGCGCCCCTCGGGAGATGTCCAATTGGGCTTGGTCAATTATCAATTAATTCGGAGGGTCCGTCCCGGCTCGAGGCTACCGGGATAACGATAAGATTGCGGTTGGCACGATTATCTCGGTAGACACGCCCAAGTGGTGAGGTCGATGAGTGAATAGAAGGTGACGCCTTAAAGGTGATGACAGCTGAATTGGCGCAAGCCTCGTGTCCTGTAAGATGCCGCTTAATGCTAGGCTTGTGGTGGAAGGTAGCGCATTCCATTACCGGAGGAAGCCGAATCCTTGAATTTCAAGCGACTGGGTATAAAGAACAAAGGACCCTTATTCCGTCGTGTTGGATGGCGTTGCCGCTGCCACGGGCCCGACTTGGGGGTCTCCTAAGTCTATCGCATCAAGAGTCAACAAGGGTCGATCGTAGCTTATCACCTGCCGCGGCGCCATGAGCGGCCCAATGGAGTGGCATTTGATTGTCATAATAAATCTAAGGTGGGTGGTTACCGAGGCCATGATAAGGAACTATCTTATCTGATAAGATAACATTTGTCACTGCGTAAAAGTTGAAACGGCGATGCTCCAAAGTTTCCTGCAAGTAGGGTCGAGTTCGTACACGGACCAAATTCACGTATACAGATCAAGGGAAATTTTGTCGGGATCTTCGCATTTCCCCTCCACAAGACCCATTTGTTTCGTCCTCTCTCGGCTGTGAAGGTCCCCCTGCGAGCAGTTTCCTTTTCGGCCGATCCACAAAGTTCTAACCATAGGAAAGTCAGAGTACTCTGGGGGTCATGAAACATGCAAGGATATCAGGTCGTCGGGTATCCGTCGCGATGTTTACGAGAAAATGGGATGGTAACTGAAGCCAGTAGGTCTCAAGCCGGCAAGCCATTGACAACCTTCAAGCAGGCCTCCAGTCCACCATATCTCAGGATGGACATCGTAATGCAGACTCCCTCGATGAAGACGTTATTGGCGTGAACAGAATGCCCGTCTTGGTGCCAGTCCTTCTAGCCGATGAGGCGACAACATACAGCGCTGCTGGTGGTGCCTAGCTCATATACATTATAGTTTAGAGGTGCATAGCAGAGGAATTGATACGCCTTCTAAAGCAGGCAGCCCTCAGGCATATTCTGGTGCCATTCTTGGCTTGGTTGCGGACCCGTCTGCTCCCCACCTGTGGATTTTAGAAGGTCAGGACCCGTTTAAATTATAATAGATCCAAATATGCAAATAATCTAACTAAAATTAAGAGTCGGTGAGTGATGCCTCTGCATGAATTCGGTCACCTCCTCCTGACCTCCTGGGCGTCACGCTATTGCTAGAGGCCCTCTCCATTCCTCCTACGTGCTAAGACTACAGACGGCTTGCGCGGAAAGCATATTTGAAGACATAAGAGGTACAAAACTCCCCTTTGCCACCAAGAAGACCAAAAGTCCTCCGTAGATATACTTCCGTGGACTGAGCCTATTCCCACGCTTAGCCACAGCTATTTTCTCTCCTCACATCGACAATCGACCTCCTCCGTTTGAAATGGCTAGCATTCGAGCGGACGAACGAATTTACGCCCCTACACGAATTACACCCATCTCAGTCCACGCGGTATCGTCTTCCGAAGCGCAGCAGATGGTCAGCGCGTTTCTCGAAGCCCACGACGAGAGGACAAGGATGATAGGAGGGGATCTTGCCATTGCCGGGCAACTGAGAAAGCTAGAGAGGAGTTTGAAAGAGGACGGCAAACAGGCAAGGAAGGATAAGGAGCGGAAATGATTCATCCTCTCTCTCTTCCGCTGGGTGAGACCTATCTCATCATGGTTTCCACCAGGAATGAAACTTGGTGATCGTAACAACAATTCAATGATTTTATACAGGATTTCGTTGCGACAGCGCGTCAATCTACAAGATCCCGATGCTCCGCACTGAATTCCCCGAACAACAGGCTGTCAGCACCTACACCTCAAGAAATGAAAGGCGATACTCACGGTAGTCAATTCGATGAATGTTCCCGTCTGTTTCAGACGATCTGTTTAGCGGGGTCCACTTGGGTTCATCCTGGGGAGATGGAGGGTTGTGAATACATTTGCGTAACCGGACCATACCAAAAGCAGTTCGCTATTCACCTTGAACAGCCTCAAGGCCTGAATTTTGTTCTCAGTGTCCAGGGTGAATCGGTGGTAGATCCCCGCTGGGAGAACAAGAAGATCGCCTGGAGCGACAGCAATCCGGATCCACTCGTCCTTTGGATGCTCTTTGGCGTTGACCATCTCAGAATACACGTTCGCAACACCTTAAGGCGGTGCATTTGTACTTCACTAACCTCGAACGTCGAAATAGCCACTACCAGAGAGGATGTAACGGATTTCTTCATCTTCGTGCATGTGTCTATGGCAATCGTAGTGACTTTAGTGTGACTCCCCTCGCGCCCATGCTTCCGGGTGACACACTCTTCGAAAAAGCTCTTAATTTTAGCCTCATACTGATCCCCAAGACCTTCCTTGGTTACGTTGATAGTATCACGATTCTTGTAGCTCCGTTCCGCTGCGATGCCATCAATCTAAGGAGCGGGTCCGTTTGCCAAGGCTCGGAGAGAGAAAGGGAGTATATGGAGAAACGAACCTCCGACTGGTAGTTTTCTACTGGAACTCTCCAATAGAGCACTCCAAGTCTTCCCAAGGTTTCGACGTCGACTGGCTTTGATGGGTCGTAGTCGTGGGGCAGTCGTTGATCTGTGGGTTCGTTGTCAAAGTAGTAGGCTCGCATGGCGGTGGTGAGAGAGTTCCTTGGTAAGGATGTAGATGGCCAACTGCTCTATGTGCTTATATATACGCGAGAGAAGACCGTAGTTGTGTCACAAGGCGGGGGAGTCTGTGCCGGCGTTATCGCCGAATGCCCGCTTGACCCGTGACCTCCACCGTGACAAACAGAGGTCACATCACTCGTCCACCATTCGAATCCCGACCAGGGCCACCTTTCCACTCCCCTAAATTCACCACTCCGCCCCTCACTTATGTCTCGACCAGGTGCAGATTACACTTATGAGTCTCAGAACGATCAGAGACTGGACGACCTGCACTCAAAAATCCGATCCTTGCGTCATGTGAGTGCCCGCGGTGTGCTCGGCTGCCACATCGGCTCCCTTCAAACGAAGCTCAAACTTTGTGGACTGCAGATCACCATCGACATCCACAATGATTCTCAACGGCAAAATAGCATGCTAGACGACTCGGTGGGTCTCTACGAACGAATGTCTCTTTTATTGTTGCTGATTCTCAAGCTGTCAGGGCAACATCTTCAACTCGTTTGCAAGCGGTTTATCATCGTCCGCTCAGCGCGCTGGCCGTGCATTTGGCACTACGCCGGGTGGAACGAAGCAAATGCGCATTATCCTGTACTCAGTCGGAGGGTTCGTGCTTCTGTGGCTATTGTGGAAGACCTCAGGATGGTGGTGGTGGAGCTCTACGGCGGCTCCCAGTCCTGATCCATAGTCATAGTCATCGTCAAGTAAGCTTCACGATTCATTCAGCTCAAAAGGACTCAGAACTCTGACAAACGAGCTAGTTTGTAGATTTCGCACTTTATCATTATTGAGCTAGTTTCACCTTCCAAGTGTGATCCCTGGCCAAGCCCACCTCCTTTATTGGCCCAAGCCTCGAGGAGCATGGCTTCATCAATCACATCACCCGCATCAAATTAATCCCAATGCTTGAGAGCGCATCGAAGTCAAAATACAGCCTGCTGCGTCTTCCGTGATCCGATGCCTTCGAAGGACAGGACCTTCCGGCAGCAGCCATTGTGCGAAACGACGATGTGGGCGCCATTCGAGGTAGACGACCGCGAGCTTCTCCCCTACGAAAAATAATAGTTTCCTAGGACACCTGGCCTGCTAACCACGAGTCTCCTGTCGAAGGAAATGCAATCACGACCTTGGTTCAGTACGTTTTTGGGAGCGCCAGGGACCCGATGTGTTCGTTACACGAAGCACAACGCTGAGCGAAGCTGGGCTGAAGATACCCGCGATAGGAAGCATCAAGGAGGGTGCTCGGGTTACGGTGTTGGAAAGAGATGTGGGGACTACGTCCCGTCTCTCGACGAGATAAAGGGTATTGAGATCTGTCCGAAGTTCAAGTCAGAGCGTGAAAGTATGCATGCGTATCGACATCTTACCTTGCAATGTCATGTACCTGCGACGAGCGTAGTACCATAGGATCTGACATAACGAAGCTCAAGCTAGCGGCAAGAATCGTTTGGAACGCGAAACCGAAGGCAGTCGCAACTCGTAAACTTCACTGCTGGGGGATTTTCCTCTGAGAAAAGATGGGCAAACAATGGTTCAGTGTAACTCAGGCGTTGGCACACAACGGCCTTACACGATCCGACCGTCGGTCCATTGATTGAAAATATGCAGAGCAAGCACTAGTCCCCCGATGAGGGTTACGACCGGGAAAATCAAAGGTCTGATGTGAGAGAGGGAGATATCCTCTCCGATTGCTTCCAAAGACTTTCCATTGGATCTTCGGCGGTGTGTCGAGGGCGGTACGGTGCTTCAGGCTTGACTTTACTGATAGAAACTGTGGTACCCCCAAGCAGTGCAGCGGACACACCGTCTCGCATAGGTGCTTGCCTATTGTCTACTGAAGCATGGAGACGTTTTATCCGTAGTCGAACTTCGCGAGGCTATGAAGAGGAAGAATGCTTAGAGATTTGGATGCCAGGTTACCCCAAAAACAGAATTTCCATTCGGAGGGACGGACCCGGACCTTGGTTCGGGTAGTACTTGCTGACGTTTCATCGCTCTACAAATACACTAAACCGAGTCGTATTAGATACATTGATAACTTGAATGTCTTTTATTTAAGCAATTGAAGTGGGAATTTGCAATTCAGGACGCGATTCAGGTGAAATCCTCCTGTGTCGCGAATCCCAAATGACCACCTTGCTTCCCCAATCTAAATTGAGTGGTATCTTCGTGCACGGCCTGAGTTGCATTGCCATTGACTTTGTGGCCCGAGTTGTCGAATGTAGAATTACGAGTTATGCTAATGGTGTCGGAGAGTGAGGTCGTAAGGTTTTCGGGGTTGAAGCGAAGGAAGATGAGGACCCCGAATAGGAGAGAGACAGTGACGATATGTAATGCAATCTGTGGAGTAAGGTATTTAGCAGTTGCGTGTTCGAGAATCAGAGACTGCACGTACTCCGTACGGTATCCATAACCCCAGCCAGTGGTAAGAGTACACCAGGTCCTGGTTAGTATAGATGCAGGTGCTATTCTTCATGCCAAGATCAAGCAGAAGCATACTGGCGGTGATATTAGCAGCTGTTTCTTTGATCCCTTTAACGACGTCGCCCCAAATATAAGATTCGGCGCCAAGAGTCGATAAGTTTAAGAATGGCGCCGAAATGACAGACGAATTATAATCGGTGCTCTCAACCCCCAATCGGCCCGACGTAATAGAAAGAGATCCCAGGAGGTGGTTTCTGGCTGCCAGTCCGATAGCGCCTATCTGGAGCGCGGCGAAAGTAGGTTGGATGACATTCTGGTGGTATTGGGTTGCAGATTCCATGGGTCCGGTGATGTTGGTGGTATAGGAAACGATTTGTACACCATTGAGTCTTTGCACCTGCCATCATGATTGTAAGGATAAGGTCAGCTCTCGAAGTTCATACATGCGTAGATACTCACGGAAAAAATATAATGGGCCAACATGGGTGTGCAATAAGCTGACCCTGATGTCCCGTTAAGGTATTGCGTCATGTAAAGCTTGTACGCCTGTGTCACCCATCCAACATAGAAGGGAACAGTCGGGTCATTTGATAGCCCATCGCTGGTCGCGTTCCAGAACGTTAGTGTGCCCGGAGCCAGAGAGGACGCGTCGAATCTGCCCATCTGCCCAGGAGGGAGGGTCACCCTTTCCTGACATTCGAAAGTCATGGAATCCATGCTGGCTTCATAGATGCAATTGTCCCCACAAAACATCGGTAACGACGGGATCACGCCTCCAATAAGAGTTCGCTGCGTTATTTTGAGGACCGGGCCACTGACGCCGCTCATAAAGATTCCATCGTTTGTTGAGTAGAGAAAGTCGGCGACTGATGAGTTCGCGATGTCGGTGGCCGAGACGACGCAGGGACCAGGGGTGTTCGCTACATGAAACACAACGCTGAGTGACGCTGGGCTGAAGATCGCTGCGATGGGAAGCACGAGGGAGAAGGTGACCACCAGGACAAGGAAGGGTGCTCGGGTGAGGGCGTTGGAGAGGAAAGTAGAGACTACATCCCGCCTTTCGACGAGATAAAGGGTGTTGAGATCTGCCCAAGCTCATATCAGAGCAAGAACGTATTCGCTTGTGTAGTAACATCTTACCTTGCAGTGTCATATACTTGCGTCGAACGTAGTACCATAGGACCTGACAGACGACAAAGCTCAAGCTTGCGGCAAGGATCGTCTGGAATGCGAAGCCGAAAGCAGTCCCAACTCGTAAAACCCACTGTTGGGATATGTTAGGTGATTTCCCTCTGAGAACGAATGAGCAAAAAAAAAAAAGTTTCAGTATCGCTCAGGTGTTGACCAACACTGGCCTTACACGGTCCGGCGGTCGGCCCATTGATTGAAAAGATGATGGCCCAGAGCGAGCGCCACTCCTCCGACGAGACATGCAAAGGGAAATATTAAAGGTTTGACGCGAGGGAATGAGAGATCCTCTCTGATCGCTTCCACAGATTCTCCGGTGGGCCTTCGGCCTTGTTTTGAGGGGGATGCTTCGGGCTTGGCTATGTAGGCACAACTCAATCTCACCATCGGCAATGCAGGCGGGATATCGTCTCGCTGAC
>WSTY01000121.1:0-31533 GCA_019633465.1 Tulasnella sp. 417
AGCGACGAATACGACGATGAAAGCGACGAGTACGACGATGAGACGGAGGAAGATGAGGACGAGGAGCAACAAAGTGGTAGTGAAGTTGAAACTGATGGGGCTGCGGAAGAGAACGGAGGTGCCATCGACAAGAATCGTGAGTCCAGTGGGGCGGCCGGGGGCGGGAGCGACGTCGATGAAAACGAGGTATATTCGGACTTGATGCCCATTGAAACTCTGGTGATCAAGGGTTGGAAGACCGGGTACGCAGTGGGAGATGGGATTATTCGATATTTGAGAGACGAAGTGACGAACCTAAGTATTCCCCCAAGCAGCAGTTCTGGCTGAGGTCAGCTTCAGCATGAAGGATCATGGCGGGACATAAATTCAGGCGAACGTTTTCCAGCCATGTTGCTTTCACCTAGAATATATCTTAATCCGTATGAAGAGTAATATGTCAATCTTGTCGCACCACCGCTTGGTCATCGTTACTATCCTGAGCTCAGCGGGTTGCTTCAGCACGCGCGACTGCATCCAAGCGTCCGCCGTCGGAAAGCCCCATGCAAAAGTTCAGTACGACCGCAGATTAAGAATCTTAGGTAGGGTTCGGAGGATTGCCAAGTTGCTAGGGACAATCGGAAGATCGTTTCGCGAAGGAGGAATGCTCCATAAGTCACTTATAAGTAGCTCAGAACTTGCCAACAGAGAAAACCAACACCGTGGCTTGAGTTGCATCGGCGAGATCCCGCCAAATGATTCTCTCAATGCCGTTGCCAAGCCCAGCTTCGGGACCGTGACTGTGCCGAAGGATATTGTTGGGGGTCGGGGCCACCAAAGGGTCCACGGCACGACGCGGACAATTCCGGGCCTCGCATTGTGCAGGCCCATCCTCGAATGAGTACTTACCACCCGACCCTCAGAATGCATCGATCCTAAAGATATATGCTATACTGAATTATGAAAATCCATCCATAACTTCTCTTCCCTTGACAATCGTGCCGTCGTCAAACAAACGGCGCTGAACCAACTCTCCTCGTTCTTGGCGATGGTCGTGTTTGCGGGTGCCAGCGCTTTTGCGTGGACCGCCGTTCCTCTTTTGCCTCCCTTCCCCGACGCTTGCAAGGGGGCATTCCCCCTCACATTGCCCGAAACCCTCAATCTTGCAGGACCGAATCGAGACGTGGCTTGCAACCCTCGAGCGTAAAGAATTGGTGTTCGCCAGCGTTACGTGCAGTTAGGGGTCCACGCATACCTTTTTCCGCCAAGATCCACGGGTTCAAATATCGGAAGTTGAAGTTAGCTGCGGCTAGGCAACTAGATAATGTCTGAGATCGAGTTCCCCTTTCCATTCACCGAATTCAAGGCGTACCACGAGGATGGAGATCCAGGGTTGACGGTAAGTGAACCCTAGGCGGAACGTTGAAATCATCCCTAAGCCGAAGGGTTATTGTTCTTTAGCTCGTTGACCTGCGCATGATAGAACTCTCATACGCCTTACGGGGAAAAGCTTCCTGGTGGACCAAGATCAAAGATCCCACTATCCGGTCAAAATGGAAGGCCGAAGCGCTCGAACACGAAATCCGCGGGGACAAGCTTAAGGAGGCCGAAGTTGAGTGGGTGCTCGATGAACTTGAAGATTATGCGAGAATGATGGACGAAGCGACGGGGATCCAAGTGAGCCGCTCGCGAAAACATGGGTGGTTCGAGACCCTACATTCTTTGCTGACCTCGTCGTAATAGCCATCGTGCCACGTCCGGATTTGGGAATCGAATGAACTAATTTCTCAAGACCTCAAGTTAAGATTGACGCGAGCAGCAGCTGTACTGGAAGAGGTACCTGAAGAAGAGAAGGACTGGCATCCCCGGTCCAACAACCAGGTTCTCGATCTCGTCCACCCCTCTCTCTTCTGCGCAGTTTATGGCCGGACTCAATCATGGGATACGTCAAGCGATGACAGGCAGCTGGAATCCTTAGAGGCTCCAGACGAGGAGATGGATTCCTGGGCATACTCGGAAAATTTCTGTTGGATTCCTACCGACTTCCAGCTCGGAGAGAATGGCACCCCAGCAACGGCTCTGGGCTACATCAACAACGTCCACCCACATCAACACAACGACCTCGTCACCGTAATTGAATCCCTTGTCGGGCGATTCTCGCTTCTCTGGGACAGGGTTTTGACCGACATCCATCCCGACAACAGCGAGGACCTACCAGGGAGGGCCAAGGTTGCCGGATCTAGGTATTCGTGGACTGATCACCCAGAGCACCCTTGGTTATCATGGGAGGATCACCAGGCAATGGGAGACGAGGAGTTCGAAAGGAGGTATGATGCTTGGAGAGAGCACAGAACGATTATCCCTCCAACTGTTCACGAACTCGGGTACCGCGGATCTGGGCAAGACATCACCAGCCGCAACACTACGTACTCCATCCAAGGGAAGGTAGTTCAAATTATTGTCAAGCTAGCAAATATTCACCTTGTAAGTAGTGCTTACCCCTGCCGGTTAGGTCTTAGAACCCTGATCTAATTTGGGCTCCATTTTCGCAGACTCCCGAGAAACCTGAATACCCAGGTGGAAGCTGGCACGTCGAGGGAATGGCAAACGAGCGTATCATTGCCTCTGGCATTTACTATTACGATTGCGAAAACATTACCGACAGCCAACTCGCATTCCGTGTGGGCGTGAATTTCGAAGCCGCCGGGTATGAGGAGACGGACGATAGGGGAATACTGTTGACGTGGGGAATGGTGCGGTAGGTCAATTTCCTGCGTTAAGCCGCGCTCAGAGCTCAAGGCCCCCTTCTCTCACTAAAAAGCTGGGGACCAAATAACCAAGTTGTCGGCGCGGTCAAGACATCTCCGAATCGTTGCATTGCCTTCCCGAACATCTATCAACACCAAGTGTCTTCTTTCAAGCTCGTCGATCCTACCAAGCCTGGTCACCGCAAGATCGTAGCTCTGTTCTTGGTTGACCCCGAAACCCGCATCCCGTCGACCTCGGATATTCCGCCTCAACAAAGCCACTGGACTCGCGAGGCAACCTTGGAGGCGCTCGTGAGGGACAATAGTAGGGTGAAAGCTGCTCTTCCGGTAGAGCTGGTGGATATGGTGGTGGATCGAGTCGACAACGTGATGTCTTTGGCAGAGGCGAAAGCGTATCGGGAGAAATTGATGGACGAGCGAACGGCGTTCGTCGGTGTCGTAGACGATCAGTATTTCTGTACTAAGTACAACTTCTGTGAGCATTGAAACCGGTATATATGAGGATAGCTGGCGAGTTATCCTGAATTTAATTGAAGAAATGGAGAGTTAGAAAAGACCATTGCGGTACTAACGACGAGTGAGATCCGTCTGCTTAGATCTAGCATGAACCTGTTGGGATTTTACTCGGAGAGGGGAGGAGACTGGTCTAGGGGGAGAGAAATTTTACTATAAAAATCCCATGTATTAAATCGTAGATAGTAATCGAACTGCTATTGATACTAATAGTGAATACTAAAAGCGGTACTAGGAGAAATGTGGAGGCTATTTCTCCCTGCGGGAATCACCCTTTCCCACTGGCCCCTAATATCCTCAACAGAACCCAGGTCAATTTGGGAGGCCACCTATCTCAGCATGCGGGCCATGCGTATATCTCAGTATAATTTGTGCTTCTCTGTGATATAGCAATTTTATATGTTTATTTTCCTCACTCGATCATAGCTTGTCCTCGCTGCCGCCATTTTTGTCACAGTCCAGCAGGACAAGGACCGCCCATATGAACAAGTGAAATATTTGGTTCCCTCGTAGCGGAACAAATACTCTTTCATAGATATGATAGGTGCTGTATATTGATTACATTTCCGGTGAACATTCGGAAGATCAGACGGTAGTAACGCAATACGAACGAGCGGCGATATCCGCCGGCAGCCTTAACACCCAGCAAACTACACTCCGCAGAAGCTAGCAGGAAAATTGTATGATATCTGTAGCTCGATCTTATCTCTCATTCTCCTTTTGAGATTGTAGTGGTGTTGCGCATGTTGGACCCTGACAGGAACCCCGGTCGCGGCGAACGGATGACCGGTGGCTCGGTATTCAACAGGCCGTGGCTTCGGCGCCAAGTGTGATGCGAGGCCCTCTCTTAGATATGTGGGTAAAAGTGACGAGACTGTGGCGAGGAGAAGGTCGTGCCGGACCCTGACAAGAACAACAATGGGCGGCGGTGACAAATAGGTGAATTCGAAAGGCGCCCACCGCACCGTGGTAAATAAATCCGTGGTGCGATTAATATCTGTGGTCCCACCACTTGCTCTCCTTCAACCAAGGTCCACAGAGTCCAAGAACTAAAGCAAAGGCCAATCCAACTAAATAATGTCCAAGATCACATTTCCCTTCCCATTCACCAACTCCCGAGCGAACGAGGGTGTGGATGCGGCGTTGACGGTGAGTTGAAACCCATCGCTGACACTGAAAGTGACATCTAAGGGAAAGGGTTGTTCCTTAGCTCGTCGACCTGCGCATGATAGACCTCTCATATGCTTTGCGGAGCGAGCCTTCATGGTGGATCAAGATCAAAGATCCTGCTATTCGGTCAACGTGGAAGGCTGAATCACTGGAGCGAGAGATCCGTGGAGATAAGCTCAATGAGGCCGAAATCGAGTGGGTGCTCGACGAGATTGAGGATTACGCGAGAATGAGGGACGAAGAAACAGGGATCCAGGTGAGTCGCTCGGAAATTATGGGTGGTTCGAGATCCAATACCGTGTTCTAACGTTGTAACAATAGCCGTCATGCCACGCCCGCGTTTGGGAGTCCGACGAGCTGGTTTCTGAAGACCTCAAGTCGAGGTTGATACGAGCAGCGGCTATCCTGGAAAACGTACCCGACGAAGAGAAAGATTGGCACTCTCCGTCCGGTGGCCAGGTCCTGAACCTCGTTCATCCTTCTCTCTTCTTCGCGGTCTACGGCAGGACTCCTTTCTGGAACACTTCAAAAGGTGACATGCGTTTGGAACCTCTCCAAGCTCCCCGAAAAGAGATGGATTCCTGGGCATACTCGGAAAAGTTCAGTTGGATCCCTACCGACTTCCAGCTCGGAGAGAATGGCACCCCAGCAACGGCTCTCGGCTACATCAACAACGTCCATCCAGATCAGCACAAAGATCTAATTCCTGTTATTGAATCTCTTGTTGGGCGATTCTCGCTTCTCTGGGACAGAGTTTTGACCGATCTCCATCCCGCCAACGACCCCCTGCCAGGAAGACAGAAGGTGGTCGGATTCTATACATGTGCCTACCACCCAGATTACCCTCTTCCGTCGTTCCAGGACCGCATGGTATTGCCAAGGGTAGAGATCGACAGGCGACTCGACGCTGCGGCAGCACACAGGACATTCAAGCTACCAACGGTTCATCAACACGGATACCATGGGTCTGAGCAAGACATAACCTTCCGCAAGAGCACATACTCTGTTCGAGGGAGAATCGTCCAAGTCATTGTAAAGCTGGCAAATATCCACCTTGTAAGGGGTTTCTGGCACCGCCTATCCTTGTGCGCTTCGTCTTGTAATTGTTTGATCGCAGACCCCCGAGAAACCCGAATACCCAGGTGGACGTTGGCACGTTGAGGGAATGGCAAACGAACGGATTGTTGCTTCCAGCATTTATTATTATGACTGTGAAAACATCACTGACAGCGAACTTGCCTTCCGTGTGGGAGTTGAACTGGAAGGCAGTGAGTGGCGGCGTGACATTGAGGAGGTCTTGTTAACGTGGGGACTAAGGAAGTAGGTCGCTTCTCCGTCTTCAGCCACCTACTGCGCTCAAAGCCTTTCGTTTTCACCTCTTCTTAAAAAGCGATGAACCAAAGAACCAGGTTGTCGGTGCGGTCAAGACGTCCCCGAATCGGTGCATTGCCTTCCCAAACATCTATCAGCATAAAGTCTCTCCATTCAAGCTCGTCGACCCTAACAAGCCTGGGCACCGCAAGATTGTAGCTTTATTCTTGGTCGATCCGGAGAACCGCATCCCATCAACATCGGATATCCCGCCTCAGCAAAGTCATTGGGCCCGTGACGCTATTTTTGACGCGCTCCTTCAAGACAATCATAGAATAAAAGCTCCCCTGCCTGCGGAGCTAGTGGAAATGGTGGCAGGTCGAGTTGACACCGTGATGACGTTGGCGGAGACCAAAGCGTATCGGGAGGAGTTCATGAAAGAGAGGACAGGGTTTGCGGGTGTCGTAGATGAACAGCATTTCTGCACCAATTTCTTCATCAGTGGGTAATGAGACGGGGCTGTATGTGGATAGCGGCTAATATACCTTCATTTTGGCCGAAAATATAGGAGCCCCTTGCTTTGCTGACTGAGGGCCGAATGACACATGTTGTTACTCGATCTATAAATGATGTTTTTGATCGCACGAGGCCCTAATAAAGAGGTCTATTGGAATTAATATGATCTCTCAGATGGCAATTGCTTTGGCCTATCGCTGTGGGTGGCCATCGGAGAGTTAGTCCTCGTGGAGGACCGTTTGAAGGAGAAGTAACCGCCTGAAACCTACATTACCATGGCTAGAACAACGTTTGAAGCGGGTAAAAGTACTGTATCTCGGGCTAAGGATTCATTTGGGAAGTTATATCGTTGAGATGGGCCCGTGCCTTGGGAAAGCCGGGCCCACACATCACAGATCGGGACAGCACATCCTCGATACAAGGGAAACTTGTTCAAGTTATCTTCAAACAGTTACTTGGTATGCCATTCTATTCTAGTCCGATCTCAACCAAGGGTTTGCTGCCCTACACCCGAGAAGTCTGCGTATTCCGGCGGAAGCTAGCCTGTCGAAGGTAATAGCGAACGAGGCCATCGTTGTCGCAGGACCGGCCCTTCTGAACTAATCCCCCAAATGGAAATGAAAAGTTCGTCTCATATCGGAGGCCAAGTGACGTTCGATCGTGCTTCAGATGTTCGCGAAGTAGTCTAGGGGGGTTCGATCCTGATAGTCGCCGCTGGGAATCGCCGCTGGACGGATAAAAAGGTCCCGTGACCTTGTTAGTGTTTGTCTTTCAGACTACCACCCTCGAGCACCAGCCAAACCCCATATCTCTGAACGATAATCGCTTAACCACTTACCTCAGCCGATTCGCTAAGTTCTCTCTGTTTCTGGACGCCAAAAACATAGTGTTCCTGTCTCATTACGACGTCGCCAACTTCGATAGTGAAAGCTCCTCAACATGGAATGGATTATTATACGCGCACCTCGAAGAACAGCTTCTGAGGTTATGTTTGCTCAGCAGACTCTTATGATCACACCAGTTCCCAAAGTTGGTCCCAATGCTATCAACCCTCTCAGCAAGCTACCCGCGGAGCTCCTCCTCATTATTCGATTCTACCTACCATCGCCCGAGGGCAGGTACTTCTCTGCCATCTCTTGCTTAACTCGGATCAACACCAGGTTACGACAAATCGTTATCGGAACCGCCGATTTATGGACGCCATTCGGGATCTCAGGTGCCGAACATTTTTTCAACCACGCACGCCTCTGCATCCAGCGTTCCGGGACTTTGCCTCTCACAATTCAGCTGGATATCCACACATCTCGACAGAACAGCGACCTTGGCGACCGCTTCTGCGACGTTCTTCATCCAATCGTCTCAAGGATTCGAGTTCTCAACGCTTATATAACCACGTATGCCGGGCTGAACATAGTCAGAAGCGTTTTGGGGAGTTTGGAAATGTCTACGCTTGAAGAGATGGACCTTGACTACGACGGCGTGTTCCATGGTGGTCCCAACTGGGCAATTACGACCCCAGGCGGAGGAACGACTCTTAAAACGTTCACCTTGACAGGTCTCTATCCCATCGACTCCAACCTCAGCAACCTCAGATCTCTCACTCTAGGAAGTGGTGCATCATGGGAGTGGTCCATTGCTCTCATACACACTCTGGTCGTGGGGTCACATTCTCTCGAAACTCTGGTCTTCATCGGCGGTGGATCGACTTTTGATGTTGAAGATGACGTGATGGAATCCTCCCTCCCTTGCCCTCCTTTACTTTCTCTTGGCATGGAAGATGGGATCTCGGCCAGGTTTGCAACCATGGTCCTGCTCGCTCTTGATGCCCCGAATCTGGAATCCGTGCAAGTTACCACGCCCACGGATACTTACGAAACAAGCTTGGGGGGGTTCACTGGAAACAAGTCATAGCTCAAGCCTATGAACAAGATGCAAAAGGAAACTCTACCACTGGCGAAGTTCGCTCCGTTGTTATCGGCCCGGAAAGCGACGGCCATAGCCCGACGTTCCCCCGGATAACTTCTCTCGAATTAGATAAGTTGCAAATTGGCGCTCTCAGTATCTGCAATGAGGAAAACGGCTTTCGTGAAAGGGGCTGGGAGCTCTGAACCAAGAAGTGGCAGTCCTTCGCCCTGTGCTCTCAAGGGCGTCCTCCGATTTATTAGTTTTAGGAATTGGTTGCATTCTGAGACTTGGGAGGATCCGTAGGCGGTTGGAGAAGAGTCTAGTGAAGACGAAGACGGCAGAGACAAGCAAGACGAAGACGAGTACAACGATGAGACGGAGGAAGATGAGGATGAGGGTCAACAAAGTGATACCGAAGTTGGAGCTCATGGGGCCCCGGCAGAGAGCGAAGGCGTTGTCAGCAATAACCGCGAGTCCAGTTGGGCGAGAGTGAGCAGGAACGATGTCGACGCAAACGAGGTATTTTTGGATCTGGTGCCAATTGAAAGTCCGGCGATCAAGGGTTGGCCTGTCAGCTACGCAGCGGGAGATCAGATTATTCGATGGTTGAGAGACGAGGTGAAGAGCCTAAGTGTTTCCTCGAGCAGCAGTGCTGGCTGAGGTCGGGTTCAGCATGGAGGATCCTAACAAGACATAAATTTCAGGCAAATGCTTTCCTGTCTCGTTACTCTTTCCTAGATTATACCTTCATTTATTGAAGAGCACTATATCAATCTTGTCACACCATCCCTTGGTCGTCATTGCTTTGCCGAGCTCGGCGAGTACCTTCTGCGTACGCGACTGCATCCGAGCGTCGGAAAATCCTGCACGAAAGCTTAGTTCGACCACATATGTAGGGAAGACCTTTCTTCTCCAAACTCTAAGCTGGTTTAGCTTCAAAAATCCCAGGTGGGGCTCGGAGGATCGCGGTGCTGGACAACCGGAAAACCCTTCTGAAGGATTGCTGCATAGCTCTCAACTTGGCAATCGAGCAAACCGGCACTGTGGCTTGAGTTGCATCGGCGAGATCCCGCAAAATGAATCTCTCAATCATTGCCAAGCCTAACTTCGGGACCGTGACCGTGCCGAAGGATATTGTTGAGAGGCAGGGCCACCCAAGGGTCCACGGCATGAGCGGACAATTCCGGGCATTGCATTGTCCAGGCACGTGACTTCGAACCCCACAAACCCAACCTCGAATGAGTACTGACTACCCGACCCTCAGAATGCACCTATCCGAAAGTATGAAAATCCATTTATAGCTTCTCTTCCCTTGACAACCGTGCCGTGGTCAAACAAATGACCGCGCTCTGAACCAAATATGTTCGTTCTTGGCGTTGGTCGTGTTTGCGAGTGCCCTTTCCGCTTTTGCGTGGACCACCGTTCTTCTTTTGCCTCCCTTCCCCGACGCTTGGAGCGTTCCTCCTCACATCGCCCCAAACTCCCAATCTTACCGTACTCAAGTGAGACGTGGCTTGCAACCCTCGAGCGTAAATTGCCAGCGCTACCTGCGGTTTGGAGTCCACGCGCACCTTTTTCTCCGCCAAGGTCCAAAGGTTCAAATATCGGAAGTTGAAGTCAGCTACGGCCAGGCAACTTGATAATGTCCGAGGTCGAGTTCCCCCTTCCATTCACCGAATTCAAGCCGTACCACGAGGATGGGGATCCGGGGTTGACGGTAAGTGAACCCTACGCCGTACGTTGAAATCATATCTAAGCGGAAGGGTTACTGCTTTTAGCTCGTCGACTTGCGCATGATAGAGCTCTCATACGCTTTACGAAGAAAATCCTCTTTGTGGACCGAGATCAAAGATCCTACCATCCGGTCAAAATGGAACGCCGAAGCGCTCGAACACGCGAGATCCTACATTCTTCGCTGACGTCGTCGCAATAGCCATCGTGCCACGTCCGGATTTGGGAATCGGATCAACTATTTTCTCAAGACCTCAAGGCGAGATTGATTCGAGCAGCAGCCTCCCTGGAAAATGTACCCGAAGAGGAGAAGGATTGGCATCCCCGGTCCAACAACCAAGTTCTCGATCTCGTCCACCCCTCGCTCTTCTGCGCGGTTTACGGCCGGACTCAATCCTGGGATACTTCAAGCGATGACAGGCGCCTGGAAGCCTTAGAGGCTCCATACGAGGAGATGGATTCCTGAGCGTACTCGGAAAATTTCTGTTGGATTCCTACCGACTTCCAGCTTGGTGGGAATGGCACCCCCGCGACAGCCCTCGGATACATCAACAACGTCCACCCAGATCAACACAACGACCTCGTCACCGTAGTTGAATCCCTTGTCGGGCGATTCTCGCTTCTCTGGGACAGGGTTTTGACCGACATCCATCCCGACAACAGCGAGGACCTACCCGGAAGAGCCAAGGTTGACAGCTCCCGATATTCATGGACCGATCACCCAGAGCACCCTTGGTTATCGTGGGAGGATCACCAGGAAATGGGAGACGAGGAGTTCGAAAGGAGGAATGATGCTTGGAGAGAGCACAGAACGATCATTCCGCCGACGGTTAATGAACTTGGGTGCCGCGGATCTGGGCAAGACTTTCGCAGACGCCCGAGCAACCTGAATAGCCAGGTGGAAGCTGGCACGTCGAGGGAATGGCAAATGAACGTATCGTTGCTTCTGGCATCTATTATTACGAATGTGAAAATATTACCGACAGCCACATTGCATTCCGTGTGGGCGTTAATTTGGAAGCCGCCGTGTATGAGCAAGCGGACGATAGGGGGATATTGTTGACCTGGGGAATGCAGCGGTATGTCACTTCTTTGTCTGCAACCGTGTCAAGGGCTCAAAATATCTGTTCCTTCCCAATCAAAAAGCTGGAGACCAAACAACCAAGTTGTTGGTGCGGTCAAGACATCTTTGAATCGTTGCATTGCCTTCCCGAATATCCATCAACACCAAGTGCCTTCTTTCAATCTCGGCGATCCTACCAAGCCTGGTCACCGCAAGATCGTAGCTTTGTTCTCGGTTGACCCCGAGAACCGGATCCCGTCGACCTCCGATATCCCGCCTCAACAAAGCCACTGGACTCGTGAGGCAACCTTGGAGGCGCTTGTGAGAGACAATAGTGGGGTGAATCTTTCTCTGCCGGTAGAGCTGGTGGATATGGTGGTGGACCGAGTTGACAACGTGATGTCTTTGGAAGAGGCGAAAGCGTATCGGGAGAAATTTGATGGACGAGCGGACAGCGTTCGTCGGTGTCGTAGACGATCAGTATTTCTGTACTAAGTACAACTTCTGTGAGCATTGAAACCGGTATGAGGATAGCTGGCGAGCTATCTTGAATTTAATATATTAAACACATGAAGAGGGAAGAAAATACCATCGCGGTATCAACGACGGGTGAGATCCGGATGCTTAGAGATGGCATGAACATACCCCAATTAGGGAGGTCATTTATATCATTATGCGGTTCATATGCATATATCCGTGGAATGTGTACTTCTCCGTGATGTAACAATGTTGTACGTCTCTTCTCTTTGCTAGGTCATAGCTTGTCCTCGCTGCCATCGTGCTTGTTACAGGCTAGCCGGACTAGGACCGCCCATATGAATAAATGGCTTACACTGTTCCCTCATAGCAGAATAAATGGTTTTCAGACATCGGATAGATGCTGTATATTAATTACACTTCCTGTGAACATCTGGAAGATCGGACTCTAGTAACGCATTCCCAACGAGCAGTGATATCCGGCAGCAGCCTTAGCACCCAGCAAACTATAAAGTACACTCTGCAGAAGCTAGCATTACTATTGTACGACGCCCGTGGCTCAATCCGATCTCTCATATTTCTTTTGACATTGTAGTGGAGGTCGGCAGAAGGGGTGGCTTTGCGGTCCTAACGTTGCACGTGTTGGACCCTGACAGGAACCACGGCCGCGGCGAGCGAGGACGACCGGCGGCTCATCTTCAACGAACGGTGACTTCGGCGCTAAGTGTAATGCGAGGCCTTCTCTTAGAGATGTGGGTAGAAGTGACGAGGCTGTGGTGAGGAGAAGGTCGTGCCGGACCCTGACAAATGGCCGGCGGTGACAAACAAGACGCCGTGGTACCGGTGAATTCGGCGCCCACGTACCGCGGTAAATAAATCCGGAGCGCAATTAATACCTGTACATGTCGTTCCACCACCTGCTCTCCTTCAGCCAAGGTCCACAGAGTCCAAGAACTAAAGCAGAGGTCAATCGTGACCAATCCAACGAAATAATGTCCCAGATCACATTTCCTTTCCCATTCACCGACTTCCGAGCGAACCAGGGTGTAGATAAGGCGCTGACGGTGAGTTGAAACCCTGCGCTGACACTGAAAATCACATCTAAGGGAAAAGGTTGTTCCTTAGCTCGTCGACTTGCGCATGATAAAGCTCTCATACTTTTTGCGGAGCGAACCTTCATGGTGGATCAAGATAAAAGATCCCGCTATTCGGTCAACTTGGAAGGCTAAATCGCTCGCAACAGAGATCCGTGGAGATAGTCTCCAGGAGGCCGAAGTCGAGTGGGTGCTCGACGAGATTGAAGACTACGCAAGAATGTGGGACGAAGAAACAGGGATCCAGGTGAGTCGCTCGGGAAATCATGGGTGGGTTGAGGTCCAACATCGTGTTCTCACGTCATAACAATAGCCGTCGTGCCACGCCCGCGTTTGGGAATCCGACGAGCTAGTTTCTGAAGACCTCAAGTCGAGGTTGATACGAGCAGCGGCCATCCTGGAAAACGTACCCGACGAAGAGAAAGACTGGCACTCTCCGTCCGGTGGCCAGGTCCTTAACCTCGTTCACCCTTCTCTCTTCTTTGCAGTCTATGGCCGAACTAGACTCTTGAATAATTTAAGGAGCGGCATGCGTTTGAAACCTCTCCGAGCTCCACGTAAAGAGATGGATTCCTGGGCATACTCGGACAAGTTCTGTTGGATCCCTACCGACTTCCAGCTCGGAGAGAATGGTACCCCAGCCAAGGCCCTCGGCTACATCAACAACGTCCATCCAGATCAGCACAAAGATCTCATTTCTGTTATTGAATCCCTTGTTGGGCGGTTCTCGCTCCTCTGGGAGAGGGTTTTGACCGATATCCATCCTGACAACGACCCCCTGCCAGGAAGACAGAAGGTGGTCGGATCCTATACATGGGCCCACCACCCAGATTACCCTCTTCCGTCGGTACAGGACCGCTTTGCATTGCCAAGCTTAGAGTTTAACAGGCGGCTCGACGCTGCCGCAGCACACAGGACATTCAAGCTACCAACTGTTCATCAACACGGATACCGTGGGTCTGGGCAAGACATCACCTTCCGCAAGAGCACATACTCTATTCAAGGGAGAATCGTCCAAGTGATTGTAAAGCTGGCAAATATCCACCTTGTAAGGGGTTTCTGGCACCGCCTGTCCTTGCGCGCTTCATCTCGTAATGACAATCGACCATGGATTGTTTGATCGCAGACCCCCGAGAAACCCGAATACCCGGGTGGACGTTGGCACGTTGAGGGAATGGCAAACGAACGGATTGTTGCTTCCAGCATTTATTATTATGACTGTGAAAACATTACCGACAGCCAACTTTCCTTCCGTGTGGGAGTTGATCTCGAAGGCAGTTCCTATCGGAGTGACAGTGAGGAAATCTTGTTAACGTGGGGACTCAGGCGGTAGGTCGCTTCTCCGTCTTCAGCCGCCTACCAGTCTCAAAACCTTTCGTTTTCACCTCTTCTAAAAAGAAATAAACCAAAGAACCAGGTTGTCGGTTCGGTCAAGACGTCCCCGAATCGGTGCATTGCCTTCCCAAACATCTATCAACATAAAGTCTCTCCGTTCAAGCTCGTTGATCCTAACAAGCCTGGGCACCGCAAGATTGTAGCTTTATTCTTGGTCGATCCGGAGAACCGCATCCCGTCAACATCAGTCATCCCGCCTCAGCAAAGTCATTGGACTCGCAGGGCGATTTTCGAGGCCCTCCGCCCAGACCATCATAGAACAAAACCTACCCTACCGGTGGAGCTGGTGGAAATGGTAGTAAATCGAGTTGACACCGTGATGACTTTGGCGGAGACGAAAGCGTATCGAGAGGAGTTCATGGAAGAGAGGACAGCATTTGCGGGTTCCGTAAATGAACAGCATTTTTCCACCAACCTCTTCCTCAGTGAGTAATCATATGTGGTTATATGTGGATAGCGGCCGATATAACTTCATCTTGGCTGAACACATAGGATCCTTCTGTAATGCTGACTGAGCGGTATATTACACACCTTGTCACTGGATCTGTAAATGATACAACATATTCGATCGCACGAGACCCTAATAAAGAGGCTTATTTAAATAGATATGACCTTTACTCGTGAGGGACCGTTCGAAGCGGAGAAGTCGCGACCTGAACCTACAATGCAATGACCACAAAAACGTTTGCAAAGGGTAAAGACACTATAAGTTGGGCTGAGGATTAATTTGGGAGGTTCTATCGTTAAGATGGAATAGTGTCTTTGGAAAGCCAAACTCACCGCTAAGTCACTGGACTCGTGAGGCGACCTTAGAGAGGCCTGTGAGAGAGAACAATTGTGTAACAGCTTCTCTGCCAGTAACGCTGGTGAATTCGGTGGTGGATCGAGCTGACAACGTAATAAACTTAGCAGAAGCGAGAGCGTATCGGGGAGAGATTCATAGCCTAGGGCACAGCGTTAGTAGGAACGTGGTCAATCGGTGTTTCTATAACTTCTGCGAGCACTGCGACCGGTATGTCAAATATGTACACAACGGCGGTGTGTTGTTTATACCGCGGGTTCGATTGCGGAGTGCTGATAAATCTCGGATATGGTGGGCCACGGGCGGGCGGGCTGGCACGTCCGCATCTGGCTCGCGGCGCCGGTAACGATTTCATAGCCAACTCTGACGAGTAGTGATTATCGAATATTATGTTTCTAGCATAGTATTAACTTTAATGGGTCCCTCCGTTTCCTTTACACAGGCTAAATAATGACGCACTATGGCAGTTGAACATGCAGTAACGATCATTTCTGACGAGACCGGTAACTCCAGGCAGATAATTCTCTTACCGGGCTCACGGTCTGAGAATATAACTAGCTGAAACACTTATTAGCCGCATGAGTTTTGTTGCGTACGGCATTTCCGTTTGCACCATTGCGGTTACGAGTGTCCCTGTCCCTCCGTTTTCCTTTTCAGGCCGCGTCGAGGGTGTTCACAGGCATGGACCCTGACGTCCAATGGAATACTCCACCCCTCACTTCGTGCACTCCCTCTACAACCGACTCGCTACCTCGCCCCTTCGACTTCTTCCGGCATGTATAAATATGGTTTCCGCTCTCTGACGTCGGTCGACGACATATCGACGCTTGTACTGTCGTCGTCGTTACATATCCCTCTTTGCGTCCGGAGGCACCTTCTGTCAGCGAAAGAAAGCCGGCGGGAGCGCGATAAAGTGAATAATTGGGATGCACGCTTTTTCTCACACTAGGCAGGCCAGGACCAATATCGGCAGGCTCCGGGGGGTTGTCAAGCCTGCCGGTTGGCTCGGCCTCATTTAGTCCAACTACCTCGTGCGAGGACCCGCCAGCACACAAGCATATATTTTATTTTATGGCTTCGCTTCATCAAATTCAAGGGCCAACACGAGGTCCGTGGTCTTGTCTACCGATCAAACGACGCGGTACCTCCTGCTCAGGGAATGGTTAGTTCGATTCCACGGCGCTCCTCCATCTACAGAACGAGGCGGGACCAAGACTGTCCAGGCGGGTCGACCAAAGGGTTGTGGAAACATTGAAATGCTACCTGCCCTTCTACTCCGAATCATGGTTGAAGCCCTTTCTCGTGCGAGATTTGCAGTGATGTGCTCACTACCATTGGAGTTCACTAGATCTGGCGGTTATCGCGAAGGCGAGACTGGGCGACAGTCATGTCTCCTTGGGATCAGCATTAGATTTCTCGAGGCACAAGTAGGAAAGGTCTGGTAATCTTTGACAAGGGAGCCTTGAATGCCGGTGAGCGGAAGAAGTTCTGCAATCTCGAGCTAGCCCTGAACTTCGCACGGCCCGGGGGCAATTAAAAATTTAGAGCCTCATCATCCGCACAATTCCCAGATAATCCTCAACAGTAATACCAGCTTTTATTATATCAAGCAATCGACAAACCATAACCGCAGCAACAAATTGAGATTCCAAGAGCATGGTGATAACTTCATAACGATCGGCTTCACACGATTCGCCCGCAAGAAGATTGGAAATCAAGTGGATTGGATGGCTTGACATTCACACTCTAGTTCCTTTCGAGCGTTATCATCTGGCTCTGTACACTCTCATGGAGGGAGCAAGAAGCATATGATCCGGTTCATGTCATGTTCGGTGCAGATCTGGGCTGGTCGGGCGTTGTCGACGGGGGACAAGATGGGAAAGCTGAAGTCCCGAACAACTCGTCGAAAAAGATCAAGACTCCGTAGCGGCGAATTGTATATTCAAGAGGGATGTAGCTGGTCAAACGCGGAGACCAACATGGAGGGGAATTGCAGCCAGCCTTTACCCGCATCCATCCAACGGGTTTATGTGTCTTTCAACACACTCTATTTACATTGGGGATAGAAGAAGGCCGGCTGTAAAGGGATAATATGGGGCGCTATACCTTGGACTGGGGGGGAGGCAGGCGTCTTGTGGCCCAGGGCACGGAGTGTTAGTGCAAACGCTGCAGGACTCATCGGCTTGGACATCGGCTTGGATAACAAGTAGCGACTCGAGATATTGGAGACATGGGGCGAGGAGGGGGCGGGTCTGGTTGTGCGTTTGCTTAAGTAAGAATCCCGAACTCGGGCCACCTTTCAGCGGTTGAGGGTAGAACGACAACCAGCGGCACAGGTCTCCCCTTCACTACCACCATCACCCCTCTTGGTTTCCACCATTCCTCCAGAGCACCCCAACCTCCCTCGCAGTGATCGCTTCCTCTCTTGGTATCACTTCGGTGCTCTCTTTATCACCATGATGGTCTCTCCCGCTGCTATCCGCGGCGTCACCGCGCCAGCTCTTGCCGTCGCATCGCCGTCTAACCCTGCACCAGTTTCTTTCCTACCACCGCGTCACACATGGTACTTTGAAGTCCCATATGATTATATCTCTGCTCTTCGCTTCGTTTTGCGCTCCGTACTGACTATCGGTACAGCCTAGTTTCCTGTCCGACCCAACACGGTCTCGGTCGAAGTAGTGACAAGAACGCAAATGACAAGAGATTGTTTGAGGCAATTTTGAGCTCCATTATAGCTCGCATTCAGCTGCTTTCCTTGGCGGGAGAACCGTCGCCTGTCATGGCCGTCTGCTACCCAGTCTGTACCGCGACGCCTGCGGGAATCGACTGGCCGCACCTCGCCCGGGCCAAACTGCTAAATAGAAGACTAAGGTTACTCCAAAAGTTCTCCACGAATCACTTTAGAGCGAGAATCCAGAACGGGCTGCGCAGGCGTATCGAGAGGTTAAACGCGGGAGCCCCTATTCCAAGGTGGGTGACGTCACGCGCCGGTCTGCATAGCGATTACGATCCTGACCACGAAACTCTGCAGCCCTCCACTCTCGCCACGCTCGCTGGATGAGCACGAAGACTATTTCTCTGGGAAAGATGCCGATTCCGATGATGGCTTCTCAACGTCGGACGCCTTAGAGGCTGGGCTCTTTCCAGTCGTCAACTTCAATTCTCGACCGCCTCCAGCTCAACAAGGTGTCGATTCGACCTTCATCCGACCCGCTTCCTCCGACGCTGCCACCTCTACCTCATCCTGGAACGTGCAGACAACTGGAGATGAAGTCCCCGACGCGACGATGGACGAGGACGAACACCAACCTCCTTCACCTCGCCCCGCGTCACCTATGTCCGTGGATGTAGAGGCAAGATCGATCTGGGACGATGGAATCCTTGGCCCCGAATTCACTCAAGCACTGGCCGTACATTCAGCGAATGGGGACGCACCCTCGCCTATCCCAGAGCCAGCGGACGCGACCATGAACGATCGAGACCAAGTCCGGACCGACTCGGAGAATGCTCAACACATCGAGCCGACCGACATTACCATGACCGACGCGTACGTATCTTATCCCACCTACTCCCAGGAGCAGTTATTAACGACTGCGTGATTCTTAGTTCTTCCCAAAGTGCGCCGTTTACGGTGCTCAGCAGAGATATCAATATGGGCGACGCTGATGGCTGGACCTACCCTAATGTACCAGAGTACGTGATCTCTGCCCGGACACTCCTCTCAAACGCGCTGAATGAGGGCACATCGCTCAGACGAGAAGCCGCTTACATCGTTCCATCGACTATGGCTTCTCCTGCTGCCCACCACCGCAGCCAACCTCAAACCCCTGCGACCAATCTTCGTAGGGCCTCGACGCAAGTGACCGAAGACGCCACATCGTCGCCGCTACCACCACCATCCGCCCAACCGCTCCCGACCCATCGAACCTCTGGAGCAGCGCAGTTCACTTCATCTCTCGGAGGCAACCGCAATGTCGATCCCGATTCCACTCAGCCTCAGGTCACCGACACCAGCTCGGCACCTTCCTCGACCAGACGTGCGTACTCCGAATTGACCGTCGCGGAGCAGGTGGTCGTTCCATCGCCCACCACGACCATGTCGACAGCTGGACCGTCGACACCGTCCCCGACGTCGCCCGCTGTGAGCCCTACCACAGTGCAAGAATGCGGTCGCAACGCGCACGCCTCTCACCTCCACAATGTCCTTGGCAAATTGGGACTTTCGAAGCAGGCTTCAAAGTCCACCGAAGTCTCCATCGCCGACGAAGCATCTGAGCAAGCCGAGGTCGACGCGTTGATCGCCCAGCTCAAGTCCGCCGCCCGTCGTGATCCTCCCAAGTCCCAGAAAAAGCCACTACTACTCCCTTCATCCGAGCCGAAAGCGACCAAGGGCAGTGCCTCCAGGTCGCTAATGGATGATATAATGGCCGGCTTCGCAAAGATCACGAACTCAAGGTCGTCTTCCTCGGTCGTCGAGACTAGTCGTCAAGTTGCTGCATGGCCCTCGGGCCGTGCGCCTTCGACCACCTCGACGACTCCTAAGACCTTGAGCGCCTCGCCCGCCATCCTATCCACTACGAACGGTCCCCTTCCTTTTGTCGCAGGTGGACAAACTGGTCCAAATCTCACTGGGCCTTCTTCAGTCGTCGGACCCAGTCGTCAAGTCGCTGCATCGCCATCTGGCCGTGCGCCTTCGACTGCTTCCGCGGCTGGAAAGGTTAACGGATCACCGGGAAGAATCGTCATTCAAGCTGGAGCACCTTCGGAGGCCGTGCCTCACGGACCAAGCTGTGAACCCTCGGGTGGTGCTATGGATGGCGTGGAGTCTGGGCCACGCGCTATTAGAGGATCCCGTCGGGTCGACCGCCTGACCAAAATGGGGTTGGGTTGGCAGGTCGTCCAACAGCAAGCCCAACAAGCTCAAGCAGCGGCGTTGGCTCCGACAAGCTCTCGCGAGCTGAATGAACGGGAGCTCCGAGCCGCGTCGGAGAGGTGGCATGCGGCCCAGCCTCCCCCTCCCCCGGAGGCTTTGCCATATATATCAACGCGGACGAAGAAGACGAAGAGGACCCAGTGAGGGCCTAGAAGAGGGCGTCGCCTTGATTCTCTGTCACCATAATTAAAAGACTTCGCTAGTATTGGCTATTGTGTTTGACGGGCATTGTGTTTCCTCTGAATGCTTGTGTTTCTTTTTCTTTTTCTTTTTTTCCTTTTGTCGCTTTTCGTTTTCGTTTTCCGTCTGTAACTGCGTTGTGGATTTTTTATTGTTGTCTTATTAATATATTGATGTAAAGGGGTTTCCCTCTCGAATCTTGTCTGTGCAATGTTTGCCAAGTAAGTCCAAGTGTCCCGCCGGCGAGTACCAAGAATCCCTGGATGCACCCAAAATAACGGAGTGAATGTTCCCCTCATCGCAACCCTTGATTAACACAAGGCGATCCCCTTGAGAGTCTTGCCCTAGCGATCTATCTCAAAGACTCAACAAAAGCTTTAACACCGACGAAACTACAGAGTACACTCTGCATAAGCTAGTATTACCATTGTATGATATCTGTGGCGCCGGTTCCACCTGATTCCTCATATTTCTTTTGAACATTGGGGGTCGGGGAGTCCTAATGTTCCACGTGTTGGACCCTGACAAAACACCGCCGTGGCAGCGGCGGCGAACAAAGATGACCGGCGGCTGAGACACAACGGAAGTCGTTTCGGCGCCAAGTGTAATGCGGGGCCCTAGAAGCGGTGGTGAGGAGAGGGTTGTCCTGGACCCTGACAAAAACAACAATAGGCGGCTGCCCCAAAGAGGATATCGAGACGGTGGTGAAAGGAGCCCATGCGTACCGTGGCAAACAAATCCGCACTACGATTCATATCTGTGGCTCCACCACCTGCTCCCCAGCCAAGGTCACAGAGTCCAAGAACTGAGGCAAAGGCCAGCCGTGACCAATCAACTGAATAATGCGGAAGCCCAAATTTCCTTTCCCATTCACCTACTTCGGAGCGCACGAGGCCGGAGATAAGCCGTTGACGGTGAGGGGTAACGCTGCGCCGACACTCAAAACCACATCTGAGTGAAAGGGCTGTTCCTTAGCTCGTCGACCTGCGCATGATAGAGCTCTCATACGCTTTGCGGAGCGAACCGTCATGGTGGATCAAGATCAAAGATCCTGCTATTCGGTCAGGTTGGAAGGCTGAATCACTCGAACGAGAGATCCGTGGAGATAAGCTCAATGAGGCCGAGATCGAGTGGGTGCTCGACGAGATTGAGGACTATGCGAGAATGAGGGACGAAGCAACAGGGATCCAGGTGAGTCGCTCGGGAAATCATGGGTGTTTTGAGATCCAACATCGTGTTCTAACGTTGTACCAATATAATAGCCGTCGTGCCACGCCCGCGTTTGGGAATCCGACGAACTGATTTCTGAAGACCTCAAGTCGAGGTTGATACGAGCAGCTGCCATCCTGGAAAACGTACCCGACGAAGAGAAAGACTGGCACTCTCGGTACGGTGACCAGGTCCTCAACCTGGTTCACCCTTCTCTCTTCTGCGCAGTCTACGACCGAACTCCATCCTGGAATACTTCAAACGGTGACAGTCGCTTGGAACCTCTCAAAACTCCACGTAGAGAGATGGAGGCATGGGCATACTCGCCGAAATTCTGCTGGATTCCTACCGACTTCCAGCTCGGAAAAGATGGCGCCCCAGCGACGGCCCTCGGCTACATCAACAACGTCCATCCACATCACCATAAATGCCTCGTTGCCGCTATTGAATGCCTCGTTGGGCGGTTTTCGCTTCTCTGGGACAGGGTTTTGACCGATATTCATCCTGGCAACGACCCTCTACCGGGGAGACAGAAGGTGGTTGGCTCCTATGAATGGACTTACCGCCCAGAGCAACCTGAACCGTCTCAGAAGGACGGCAATACGTTGGGAATGATGGAACGTCTTAGGCCGTGGAGTGATCGGGAAAAGGGAAAGACTATCAATCTACCAACGGTTCATAAAGACGGGTACCGCGGGTCAGGGCAAAACATCACCTGTCGGAAGAGCACGTATTCTATCCAGGGGAAAAGTGTTCAAGTCATTGTAAAGCTGGTAAATATCCACCTTGTAAGTCCTCTCGGGAACCGCTTCCCTTGCCAGCTTCGCTCATCAGAACAACGCAATCTGGACTGTTTAATCGCAGACCCCCGAGAAACCCGAGTTCGCAGGTGGAAGCTGGCACGTTGAGGGAATGGCAAACGAACGGATTGTTGCTTCCGGCATTTATTATTATGATTGTGAAAACATCACTGACAGCCAACTGTCCTTCCGTGTAAGCACTGATTTCAACGACGCTCAGTACGAGCCGAACGACAGCGAGGGAGTCTTGTTAACGTGGGGAATCAAGGGGTAGGTCGCTCCTTAGTTATCAGCCACGAAAAACGAACGCTCACTTTCTTTCCGATTATTAAAAAGCGGAGATTCACAGAACCAACTTGTCGGTGCGGTCAAGACGCCCCCGAACCGATGCATTGCCTTCCCGAACATGTACCAACACAAAATCTCTCCATTCAAGCTCGTCGATCCTATCAAACCTGGTCACCGCAAGATCGTAGCTTTATTCTTGGTCGATCCGGAAAAACGCATTCCGTCGACGTCGGATATCCCGCCTCAGCAAAGTCATTGGGCCCGCGACGCACTTTCTGACGCACTCCTTCAAGAAAATAATAGAGTAAAAACTCCCCTGCCGGCCGAGCTGGTGGACATGGTGGCAGATCGAGTTGACACCGTGATGACTTTGGCGGAGACGAAAGCATATCGGGAGGAGTTCATGAAAGAGAGGTCAGCTTTCGCGGGAGTCGTAGATGAGCAGCGTTTCTGCACAGGCTTTATCTTTCGTGAGTATCGATCCAGAACTATATGAAGATAGCTGCTCATATGACCTGATTTTGCCTCAACGCATAGGGGATCCATTCTCATACCTCTTTGGTGACTGATCGTTGGATTATACGTCTTGTTACTCGATGTGTAAATGATGTTTTCGATCTCACGAGGCCCAGGTAAAAGGTTTTATTGAACCTGAAAATAACTTCGGGGAAATTGGTTGGAGCTTTTGCTGTGAGTAGCCATTGGGGAGTTAGTCTTTGCGGAGGTCCTTTAGAAGCGGAGAACGTGGCAAAGTGAACGTATGATATTTGCATTGAGAACAGCACCGTTTGCAAGGGGCACAAGTCCTATGCCTTGGGCTGAATGTTCATTCCATCATCGTTAAGAGCGAGTAGTCATTCTGAGTGGCGGGCCCGCATGTCGAGTTCGGGATTCGGAGACCTATTATGTTCAACCTCCGGCTACAGCGGCGAACCCCAGACCATTCCGCAACCAAAAAGGTCAGACTAATACCGGTTCAGATTTTACCATTCATAGCTCCTAAATTAAGATAGTCTTAACGTTCTCTCATATATTCGGAAAAGCATGAATCGTCGGTTGTTCTCTGAAAGACGCATATCCTCCAAAGCTGAATAGAAATGTGCAATCTTAATCGATATCAAAATCCCAGAACAAGCACAAAACCATCTTCAGGCACCACTCTCTCAATGCTAATAGATGTTCACATCGGGAGCAAGCTCGCTATGCCTTCACCCCTCACATATCATCCTGGATAAGTCATTTAGAATGCTCTTGAACGTGGTCAGTGGTGTAACCATTCCAGCATTCGTATGCACGAGCGGCGTTGCCGAGTAGGGTTTCGTCGTCTCCCAGGCGATTTGTCTCCAAGAGGAACACGGAACGCCACACCAGCCACCGTAGACTCTCGGCCAGATTGCCCACGACGTTTCGACATTGCTTAACACAGCCGTACTGGAGCATCATTACAAAAACTTGCAACTCGTCGTTCCGACGACAAACCGTGGGTTGCTCTGTGTGGCTCTCCAAAGTCATTATCATTACTACCTTGGATGCTTGCTGTCTTTGATGGTAGTCAGTAGGCAAAGGTCTCGCATTCGGCGGCTGTCGCCGCCGAGATGCTCGTCCTTCGCGGGGGAGGGAATTTCAAGTACTATGATATCAAAATGTTTCCAATCGCTGAACCTAGTAAGCTAAGCTCGAAAACGAAGTGAATTTATGTATTAGTGAGTCGGGACCGCCAGATCCTGGACCGGATTTGCACCTAACGCACATGATCGGCTCTTTGGTTAAATTCAGAGACATGGAGCTGGCCAAGGAAGCACTGAGCACATAGAGTGATGAATATTATAATAATACATATAGTAATAGTGTAAAACCATGGACATCTGCATTATTATTCTTTATTTATTTTTTTTGTGTGTGTGTGGAGAGGTGGGGAATTCCTTACAGGAACACCGTTACATTCCAGCGTGTTCGTGGTTCCCACTCTACAGGGAGCTACCCCGTAGTCGGCTTTCACACGCCTTCCTTTTCACGGTAGTGAGGGGTTAGGACCTTACACCCAGGGGTGTCTCGATCCCGACTCTCTAAACCCTCCTCCGTGGATGCAAGTGACGTTGCGGCCCCCTGCCGTCCGAAGACTGCAAGGACCACAGTTTCACGCACCACACTCTCAAGGTTGCTAAGCCTTGGGGGGCCGAAGCGCCCGCATGGGGCGGTGGGCAGGAAATGGACGGGAGCCCGGCAAGCCGGCTCGTCTAGCATTCCACTGGCTCGGTTGTGCGAGGATCGGGCCTCACCGCGGCGACGCCTCTTCGCGCTCGCCTCGGCATTTGCCTTCATTTACTCGAGACCACAGCCCGACCGCAAGGCCAGGTTAGCCGTGGTCACTTGGAATCCAACGGAGCGGGCTTGGTACTTCTCTGAAGAGTTCTTCCAATGTGGCCGTTATCTGCTATTCGGTCAACTTGGAAGGCCGAATCACTCGAACGAGGGATCCGTGGAGATAAGCTCAAGGATGGCGAAATCGAGTGGGTGCTCGACGAGATTGAAGACTACGCGAGAATGAGGGACGAAGCAACAGGGATCCAGGTGAGCCGCTCGGGAATTCCGAGATCCAACGTGGTATTCTAACGTTGGACGACAGCCATGGTGCCACGCCCGCGTTTGAGAATCCGACGAACTGATTTCTGTCGACCTCAAGTCGAGGTCGATACGAGCAGCGGCCATCTTAGAAAACGTACCGGACGAAGAGAAAGACTGGCACTCTCCGTCCAGTGATCAGGTCCTAAACCTGGTTCATCCTTCTCTCTTCTTCGCGGTTTACGGCCGAACTCCTTCCTGGAGCACTTCAAACAGTGACATGCGTTTGAAACCTCTCCAAGCTTCACGCAAAGAAATGAAAGCATGGGCATACTCGCCGAAGTTCTGCTGGATTCCTACCGACTTCCAGCTCGGAGAGAATGGCGCCCCAGCAACGGCGCTCGGCTACATCAACAACGTCCATCCAGATCGAAACAAAGATCTCATTCCTGTCATTGAATCTCTTGTTGGACGATTCTCGCTTCTCTGGGACAGAGTTTTGACCGATATCCATCCTGACAAGGGGCACAAGGTTAGCACTCTACCGACGGTTCATGATCACGGATACCGTGTGTCTGGGCAAGACATCACCTTCCGCAAGAGTGAATATTCTATTCAAGGGAGAGTCACTCAAGTCATTGTAAAGCTGGCCAATATCCACCTTGTAAGGTTTTTCTGGAACCGCCTACCCTTGCGCGCTTCATCTCATAATAACAATGGAATATTGATCGTTGGATCGCAGACCCCCGAAAACCCCGAATACCCAGGGGGAAATTGGCACGTTGAGGGAATGGCAAACGAACGGATTGTTGCTTCCAGCATTTATTATTATGACTGTGAAAACATCACTGACAGCCAACTTGCCTTCCGTGTGGGAGTTGATCTTGAAGACAGTCGGTATCGTAGTGACGGTGAGGAGATCTTGTTCACGTGGGGACTAAGGCAGTAGGTCGCTTCTCCATCTTCAGCCACCTACCGCGCTCAAAACCTTTCGTTTTCACCCCTTCTGAAAAAGCAATGGACCAAAGAACCAGGTTGTTGGTGCGGTCAAGACGTCTCCGAATCGGTGCATCGCCTTCCCAAACATCTATCAGCATAAGTCTCTCCATTCAAGCTCGTCGACCCTAATAAGCCTGGACACCGCAAGATCGTAGCTTTATTCTTGGTCGACCCGGAAAACCGCGTCCCATCGACGTCGGATATCCCGCCTCAGCAAAGTCATTGGGCCCGCGACGCTATTTTGACGCGCTCCTCCAAGACAATCATAGAATAAAAGCTCCCCTGCCGGTGGAGCTGGTGGAAATGGTGGCAGGTCGAGTCGACACCGTGATGACTTTGGCAGAGACGAAGGCGTATCGAGAGGAATTCATGAAAGAGAGGACAGCGTTTGGGGGTGTCGTAGATGAACAGCATTTTCCCACCAATCTCTTCCTCAGTGAGTAATCAGGTGGGGTTGTTTATGGATGGCGGCTGATATAACTTCAATCTTGGCTGAACACATAGGATCCTATTGCAATGCTGACTGAGCGCTGGATTACACATCTTGTTACTGGATCTGTAAATGATGTTGTCGATCGCATAACGCTCTAATAAAGAGACCTATTGTAATTGATATGATTTTCCTGACGGCAATCACTTTGGCCTATCGATGTGGGTGGCCACCGGAGAGTTAGTCCTAGTGAATGACCGTCTGAAACGGAAAGGTAGCAGCCTGAAATCTACAATATAGCGACTACAAAGATGTTTGCAAGGCGTAGAGATACGATATCTTGGGCTGAGGATTCATTTGGAATTTCTATCCTTAAGATAGAGGGTCAAGTACCCAAGATAGACCTCGCATCAGAGATCGTGATGACGATGGAAATGCCTCTGAGATGGACCCTTACAGGGTGCTGGAGCGCTGCTGCAACTGCCGCCGCCGAAACGGGTGGGTGACGAGCGAAAGACTCCCGGAATCAAACTTCCCTCTTAGCAGAATAAATATAATAGGTGCAGCGGACTGATAAAATTGCCTCTGAACATCTGGAATATGGAAGGCTAGTCAAACACGGACGAGGGGGCAAAAATATGCGACAGCAGTAGAAAACTACCGGGTACACTCCCCATAAGATTGCCATGGGATTTATTCTGTGGCTCGACCTGATCCCTTATCTTTCTTTTTGAAATTGTAGTGGAGGTCAGAAGAAAGGGTGCCTTTGCGGTCCGAATGTTGCAACGTGTTGGAACCTGACAGGAACGGCGGTGGTGGCGGTGAAAGAAGTTGACCGCCGGCTCCAGAAAGACGGAACATTTCGCGCCGCGGGTGTCGACCAATCCCCGCCCGCCGGCCATCATCTCCTAGAAGGATCTCTGTCGCTTCGGCGGGGCCTTCGAAGCTATGGGGGGTTGTGGTGGACCCTGACAAGAACCATAATGGGCGGCGGTGACAAAGGTGAGACCGTGGTGGAAGGGGCGCCGCACCGTGGCAAACAAAGCTGCGCCACTATTAAAATTGTGGTTCTACCACTTGCTCTACTTCAACCACGGTCTATAAAACCAAGGAACTGAAGCAAAGACCAACCGTGACCAATCAACTGAATAATGTCCAGGGTCGAATTTCCTTTTCCATTCACCTACTCCAGAGCAAACGAGGGCGGCGATAACCCGTTGACGGTGAGTGGAAACCCTGTGTTGACACTGAAAACCACATACCTAAGTGAAAGGGTTTCTCCTTAGCTCGTCGACCTGCGCATGATAGAGCTCTCATACTCTTTGCGGAGCGAGCCTTCATGGTGGATCAAGATCAAAGATCCTGCTATTCGGTCCAGTTGGAAGGCTGAATCACTCGAAAGAGAGATCCGTGGAGATAAGCTCAAGGAGGCCGAAATCGAATGGGTGCTCGATGAGATTGAAGACTACGCGAGAATGAGGGACGAAGCTACAGGGATCCAGGTGAGCCGCTCGGGAAATCATGGGTGGTGCGAGACCAACATCGCGTTCTAACGTTGGAACGAAAGCCATCGTGCCACGCCCGCGTTTGGGAATCCGACGAGCTGATTTCTGAAGACCTCAAGTCGAAGTTGATACGAGAAGCGGCCATCCTGGAAAACGTACCCGACGAAGAGAAAGACTGGCACTCTCGGTACGGTGACCAGGTCCTCAACCTGGTTCACCCTTCTCTCTTCTGCGCGGTCTACGGCCGAACTCCATCCTGGAATACTTCAAGCGGTGACAGGCGCTTGGAACTTCTCAAGCCCCCACGCAATGATATGGAAGATTGGGCATACTCGCCGAAGTTCGCGTGGATTCCTACCGACTTCCAGCTCGGAAAAGATGGCGCCCCAGCAACGGCCCTCGGCTACATAAACAACGTTCATCCACATCACCACAAAAGCCTCGTTGCCGTTATTGAATCCCTTGTTGGGCGGTTTTCGCTTCTCTGGGACAAGGTTTTGACCGATATCCATCCCGGCAACGGCGTTCTACTGGGAAGACAGAAGGTGGTCGGCTCCTATGAATGGATTTATCCCCCAGAGCAACCTGAACCGCCACTGGAGGGCAATCAATTTTCGCGATTGATGGGGCTCGCTAAGCGACAGGAAGATCTGAAAAGGCTCAGGACTATCAGTTTACCAACGGTTCCTAAACAAGGGTACCGCGGGTCAGGGCTAGACATCACCTGCCGGAATAGCACGTACTCTATCCAAGGGAAAACCGTTCAAGTTATTGTAAAGCTAGCAAATATCCACCTTGTGAGTTCTCTCTGGAACCGCTTCCCCTTGCCCGCTTCGTCTCATAGTAACAATTGAATCTGGGCCGCTTAATCACAGACCCCCGAGAAACCCGAGTTCCCAGGTGGAAGATGGCACGTTGAGGGAATGGCGAACGAACGTATTGTTGCTTCCGGCATTTATTATTATGATTGTGAAAACATCACTGACAGCCAACTGTCCTTCCGTGTGAGCGTTGGTTTCGACGACGCTCCGTATGAGCCGAACGACAGCGAGGGAGTCTTGTTAACGTGGGGAATCAAGAGGTAGGTCGCTCCTTGATCGTCAGCCACGCAAACCGCTCAATTTCCTTTTTCATTATTACAAAGCGGGGACTCACAGAATCAAGTTGTCGGTGCGGTCAAGACGTCCCCGGATCGGTGCATTGCCTTCCCGAACATGTACCAACACAAAATATCTCCATTTAAGCTCGTCGACTCTACCAAAACTGGTCACCGCAAGATCGTAGCTTTATTCTTGGTCGACCCCGAAAACCGCGTCCCATCGACGTCGGATATCCCGCCTCAGCAAAGTCATTGGGCCCGTGACGCTATTTTCGACGCGCTCCTTCAAGACAATCATAGTATAAAAGCCCCCCTACCGGCAGAGCTGGTGGAAATGGTGGCAGGTCGAGTTGACACCGTGATGACCTTGGCGGAGACAAAAGCGTATCGGGAGGAGTTCATGAAAGAGAGGTCTGCGTTTGTGGGAGTTGTAGATGAGCATTGTTTCTGCACAGACTTTAACCTACGTGAGTATTGATATAGAGTTCTATGAAGATAACTACTTATATAACCTGATTTTGCCTCAACGCATAGGGAATCCATTCTCATTTCTCTTTACCGACTGAGCGCTAGATTATACGTCTTGCTACCGGATGTGTAGAGTAGATGATGTTTTCGATCACACGAGGCCCAATTAAAAGAATCTATTGAACTGGGATATAGCATACTTCGTGGAAATTGCTTGGGCCTCTCGCTGTGGGTAGCTATCGGGGAGTAAATCCTTGCGGAGGTCCGTTAGAAGCGGAGAACGTGATAAACTAAAACGTATGATATTTGCAATGAGAACGGGACCATTTACAAACTGCACAGATCGTATGCCTTGGGCTGAATATTTATTTTGGAAGTTGCATCATCATTAAGCGATATTAGTCATTCTGAACGCGGGCCCGCCTGTCGAGTTCGGGATTCGAAGCCCTATTGTGTTTAGAAATCAAATAATTGCCATTTACTAATGAGATCTCCTCCGAACATCTGGTATATGGGACGCGAGTCAAACACGGACGAACGAGCAATGATATGCGAAAGCGTTCACGGCCAACCCAGCATAGAGCACACTCCGCATGAGCTAACATCCCTATTGTATCATATATGTAGCTCGATCTGATCTCTCATATGTCTTCTGACGTTGGATTAGAGGTCGGCAGAAGGCGTTTTTGCGGTCCTAATGTTGCACGTGTTGGACCCTGACAAAGGCGGTGGCGGTGAACGGAGATGGCCGGCGACTCATATCCAGCGGTCCGTCGCTTCCACGCTAGCGTAACGCGAGGCCCTCTTTTAGAGACATGAGTAAAAATGACGAGGCTGTGGTGTGGAGAAGGTCGTGCTGGACCCTGACAAGAACAACGATGGGCGGCGGTGACAAAGGTGAGACCGCGGTGAAAGGAGCCCGCCGCGCCGTGACAAACAAATCTGCACTACTATTAATATTTGTGGTTCCACCACTTTCTCTCCTTCAGCCAAGGTCCACAAAAGCAAAGAACTAAAGCAAAGCCAACCGTGACCAATCCACTGTATAATGCCCAAGATTAGATTTCCTTTCCCATTCACCGACTTCGAAAGGACCGGGGACGGGGACAAGGCGTTGACGGTGAGCGGAAACCCTGTACTGATGATGAAAACCACACCTAAGTGAAAGGGGCCCTTAGCTCGTCGACCTGCGCATGATAGAGCTCTCATACGCTTTGCGGAGCGAACCTTCATGGTGGATCAAGATCAAAGATCCTGCCATCCGGTCCAGTTGGAAGGCAGAGGCGCTCGAACGAGAGATCCGGGGAGGGAAGCTCAAGGAGGCTGAAATCGAGTGGGTGCTCGATGAGATTGAAGACTACGCGAGAATGAGGGACGAAGCTACAGGCATCCAGGTGAGTCGGTCCCGAAAACATGAGTGGTTTCGAGATCTAATATCGTGTTCTAACGTTGTAATAACAGCCATCGTGTCACGCCCGCGTTTGGGAATCAGACGAGCTAATTTCTGAAGACCTCAAGTCGGAATTGATCCGAGCAGCTGCCATCCTGGAAAACGTACCCGACGAAGAGAAAGACTGGCACTCTCGGTATGGTGACCAAGTTCTCAACCTGGTTCACCCTTCTCTCTTCTGCGCAGTCTATGGCCGAACTCCATCCTGGAATACTTCAAACGGTGACAGGCGTTTGGAACCTCTCAAGGCTCCACGCAGAGAGATGGAGGCATGGGCATACTCGCCGAAATTCTGCTGGATTCCTACCGACTTCCAGCTCGGAAAAGATGGCGCCCGAGCATTTGCCCTCGACTACATCAACAACGTCCATCCACATCACCACAAAGACCTTGTTGCCGTTATAGAATCCCTTGTTGGGCGGTTTTCGCTTCTTTGGGACAGGGTTTTGACCGATCTCCATCCTGCCAACGACCCTCTACCAGGAAGACAGAAGGTGGTTGGCTCCTATAAATGGACTTACCAGCCAGAGCACCCTGAACCGACTCGCCAGGACCGCCGTGCGTCGGGCATTATGGGGTTCTTTAGACGGCGGGATGATCGGAAGATGCTCAAGACGATCAATCTACCAACGGTTCATAAACGCGGCTACCGCGGGTCTCGGCAAGACGTCACCCGCCGCAAGAGCACTTACTCTATCCAAGGGAAAGTGGTTCAAGTCATTGTAAAGTTGGCAAATATCCACCTTGTAAGTCCTCTCTTGAACCGCTTATCCTTGCTGGCTCCGTCTCGTAATAACAATCCTCCCCGGACTGTTTGTCGCAGACCCCTGAGAAATCCGAATTTCCAGGCGGAAGCTGGCACGTTGAGGGAATGGCAAACGAACGGATT
>WSTY01000122.1:0-31507 GCA_019633465.1 Tulasnella sp. 417
TCGTCGTCCTCTCGTACCCCCGTGACGCCGTCGTCGATGTCGCGCGCGAACAGCCACACATCCGGTGCGGCTGAGACTAGTGCTACCGCCGCGGCGTCCGCGCTCGAAAAGGGTCGGGAGGATGATGGCAGTGATGCGGAGAGCGATGTGGGGAGCGACGACGAGTTGATGCCCGAGAAGCATGGGGAGGGACATGGGGATGGGGGGATGAGCAACAAGGCTGGGATTATCCTCGTGTGTCCAGCTGCGCTTATATGACGAGATTCTTTTGCACCTAACATGGCTTTCCGTTCTCTCGCGTAGGGGATTCACAACATCTTCGTCGTCATACCTCAGTTCCTCGTGACTGGACTTTCGTCGATATTGTTTGCCCTCCTCGAGCCGCACAAGAGCGTGCTGGATCAAGGTCACGCGGGACACCCCGCGGCAGGGAACGTTCCGAACAAAAACATCACAGACGCAACTACCGCTGTCGTCGCTGACGTAGTCAGAGCGACTTTGGAGCCTCGAGAAGCCCCGGTGGAAGGTTCTGGAGACTCGATTGGTATCATTTTCCGGTAAGCGCTCGTGTTTTCATGGCGGTCTTTCATAAACTTAGGATCAATTTGCTTTGATAGTATCGGGGGCGTCAGCGCGTTTATTGCCTGTGGGCTATGCTGGAAACTTTCCAGGAAGCTGACCGGAAAACATCGATAAATGTCTTTGAGTTTATATTTACGTACATAGTGATTGCTTCATTTTTATACCTGTAAGCGCTCTCGAAGTGCCTCGCGTATATCGTTAGGGTTTAGCCACGAAACGGGGAGAAACGCCGATATTGAAACCCAAATTGCACATTACTCTGCAGCTCTGGGAACCGGTCCGTTGTCAGCTTCCCCAGTTCCTATCCAGGGAGGCTTGGTGAAATAAGATACCTGGTTGAATGGATAGGATTGAGCAGTAATCCTCGCCCTGCTCCCCAAAGGTTGTTGTCATACACCAGCTCTAAACTAGCTACTCTTCTTGTTTGCAGAAGAGCGCCGTTGACCTCACTATCTCTGGTCATGGAGAGGGGGAGCAGGCAAAAATCAATACGAGAATAAATCCGAAGGACGGGGAGACTAAGGGCAAGAAGTTTGTGGAGATAATGCGACCAATCACACACTCTGCTTATATTAGACTCGGTTAGACGGTAGAAATACCTTCTCCGCCCACAACATAATGAGCGTCCTAACCGAGTCTGTTAAGAATAGTTACTCGGCCTAGGGTTCTGACCTTGCAAGTACCAGTTGTACACAAGACAGACAGCGCCGAGAAAGGAATCAATGAAGCTTCCATCACTTGATTATGAATCACTACTACCTTCTACTATTCGATTTACTCCCCAGAGCTCTGGATCTGAGTCAATTTCAGGATCAGACCTCCAGTTATAAGTATTGATCCTCCTGGCGGTTACTGCCCGGACCATAGGCCGGTGAGGCCGTTCCCCATGAATCAGTGCTAGGAAAGGAAAATAACAAAGAATTTGGGAGACATCAAACGTGCAACAAATATCACCTAAACAGAAAAGGACTCCACCCCGAAGTGTGACAGGGAGCGCGTCCGGGACCATGTACTCCGAAGGCAGCCAGAACATCCGGCTACCCCTGTAGAACAACCATTGCTCGCGGAGTCTCAGATAAATGAACGGCTCAGGAAAGCAGATATCAGAGCTCGGATCTCGGAATAGCTCTTTAGACCGTAGATTCCACGTGCAGAACCTACCATCCACCAACTCGACCGAAAGCATATTACCCTCAGGTGAGAAAGCGACTGAGATGGGCTCGCCGATCTCGCTCAGTGAAACGTCTCCTAAAGAAGACTGTGTTAGGACATCCACCAAGTGAACGCCTTTTTCACAGCCAGCAGCGATTGTTTTGCCGTCGTGTGAGAAGTTAATGCATTCGACCCACTCTGAGCAGGGGGTGAATGGCACCCCAATCGAGGTCCCTGCAGCCGCATCCCACAGACAGACGCTGTCGTCAAAACTCAGGAATGCCAGGATTCTATGATCGGGTGAGAACGCGATCCTTATCGCTTCGGGAAGACCCTCCAGGGGCTTTCCAACTAGTCGCCCTGTTGCTACATCCCATACACGAATGACCCTATCCATGGCTGCAGATGCTATCCGACAATCATCGGGTGAAAAGCTTACACTTAGGACGGTTCCTTTATGGCCCTTTCAGGGTTTGCGAACCGGGAGACCCGTGCCAACGTCCCACAGAGTGATTGTACCCATTTGGGACCCCGTAACAACCTTCTTGCCATCGTTTGAGACAGCGATTGAGACGACGTGCTTAATGTTTTCCTCGGACGACATCCCAGCTAAGGTTATCGACCCTAAATCCCACATCCGAATTGTTCTATCGTTCGACCCGGATACAATTGTTCCTCCGTCAGGCGAGAAAGCCACTCGACTGATCCAGTGAACGTGACCTGTTAGTGGCCATCCAATTGGAGCTCCGGTTTCAAAATCCCACAGCCGTATGGTTCGATCGCCTCCCCCAGATGCCAATATCTTTCCATCCGGTGATAAAGAGATGCAGCTCAGGAGACCTTGGTTACAGTCCAGTGCTCTGTCCATAGGCATGCCTATATCCGCGTCCATAAAAGTGACTGAGAAGCCAGAGCCAGCGCATGCGATTGTCTTTCCGTCTGCGGAGAAAAGGATGCATTTCACACTTTTATTCTCGAATGGGCCCCAAATTGAAGATCCCGTCTCAATATCCCATAATCGGATAGTAAGATCCAATGAGCCAGAAACGAGTTTCTTGCCATCGGGAGCGAAAGCAATGGTGGCGATTCCGCGGGTGCCATCGTCCAGTAATTGATCCATTTGCGCCTGAGTATCAGCATTCCATAAACGGATTACATTGTCACTGTAGCCCCCTGCAATCATCTTGCCATCTGGCGAAAACTGAATGGCGTTGGCCACTGGTTTTTTGCTCAGGAGCGAGGTATCGAGGACTCTTCCGATAGGTGAGCCCGTTTGCACATCCCAAATGCGGATAGTGCCATCTTCTGAGGCGGAGGCGATTGTGCTACCATCAGGGGAGAAAGTGAAGGCCGTGACAAGTTGTCTGGGGCCCTCAAACGGCTTCCCAATAGGTAGCCCGGTCTCAGCCTCCCACAAGCGAACTGAGCAGAATTCATACGTGGAAGCAATGGTCATGCAGTCAGGGGAATAAGCCACAGCGCGCACTTGGCTTCCTATTGATCTTGACCAAAGCTCTGCTGACCATTCACTCCTTGGCTGGCTGTGGAGAAAATGGATCCCGGCTTGAGAACTATAGTACTCCCACAACTTGGTTTTCCTCGGGCAGAATGAAATGGCGGTTGCGTATACATGAAGAGCCCCAAACGAAAGAGGATCTTGAAACTCGACAATGAAACGATAGGCATCGTTCCACAGTGTTTCAAGAGTGATGCTGCTTGGATGCACATCAGACTTCTGGTCAGATTCCAAAGGACATCAGTTTTTTATCCGAATTACCCTGCCCAATTCATTAACTTACCATCAGCCATAGCTGAGTTTGCATCGCCATCACCATCGACTCTTTCATCTCGCCAATCAACGACATTACCTCAATCCAATTCAATAGTTTTTCTTTGCTGAATCTCTCGAAGGTCGTGATAGGGTCTTCTGCACGGTCTGTATGGGGCGGTAGTTCGGAGGGCGCGATACACAAATGGATAGCCCAGGAGCGACAGCAATATTGAAGACCTGCTGATACATATTGTGAAACTGCCTCTTGAACTTCCGTATTTGGTTTCGATAGGTCGGACAAATTACAGATGTTCCTCCTTAAGTCTCGTAACATGAGACCGAAGCATTTGGTTGAGAGCAGGGAATGATACCGGCCAAGATCAACATAATAAACTTTGTCGCCGCATCTGTCTGTGCTAACTAGGAGATCTCGAAGCGATGTGTGCGCCAGTCGGAGATGCTGATTTGACGAGTCTGGGAGAGATAACAGGGATGAGAGACCTGCCAGGACTTCCTCCCTGAGATAATGAGACTTGTCATTTTCACTGCGGTTGCGAAGACCGTCGTAATCGGCGTAAATATAGGCAATAATATCGATGGAAATGTTCTGTGGGGCCACAACTAGGAAGCCAAGTATGTCGAGAAGAAGCCGAGCCTTCGTTCTGCTCTTCTTCAATTTCTCATACGCCTTGGACAGGATCGGTTTGTAGAGCCCGTCAAGCCCATCATTGATCGAAGGTAATGCCAATAGCTCGTCCAGCCGATACTTTGGCGACCCGCCCGCAATGTACTTGACAGCAGTGCGAGCCCATTGGAAGAGTCTTTGCGACCCCTCCACAAGTGTTTGGACGGCGGCTCGGGGTGGCCAACCAATCGGGAGGTCATGGTCCACCCTGACCCGGGAGAGCTCATACTCAATGAACAGCCTTATCTCGCTCTCATCCATATTAATTTCAAGGTCCAGGCTTTCTTCCTCCCACTCAGGTCGCCTCAGGGCAACGAGGAGTGGGGCTTCCGGCCGACAGGTAAGGAGAATTTTGACCTCTGGCGGCAGCAATCCGGCGTGCCGACGAATGAGCCGAACGAAACTGACGGCATAATCGACATCTTCGCATTCGTCGAGTGCATCAACGATGAGGATTATAGGTGTTGGGTGTTGGAGATTTCCCAACGTGCCGACGAGGAATTGGAATTGGGTCTCCAAACGCGCCTGGGCGACGTCCTTGTTCTCTCTAATGCTCTCCAAAATTGCGTGCTTCACTGGTGAAGCCGGACACGTTCCGAGTTGGCGTGCGAGAGCGCAAACAAGGCGTTTTTGCAACTCGGTTTGACCTCGGCGAAAATGGAAAATTGCACAGGAGGCCCGGTTTTGCCATCTGTATGCGATGGTGGATGCCAAAGTGGATTTCCCTCGGCCGGCCATCCCGAGGATCCAGAAAACCTGCTTCGAGTCCTTCCCGCCCCGAATCCAATTTTCGATCCGCTCGAGGATCGCTACTCGCGTCCCCGGAAGACAGATGACGTCTTCAATTGCATGCCCTTGGGCTCCATAATTTGCGTCCCCAAGAAGGTTGAGGAGACGATCGTTCTCCTCGCGTAATTGACTACTCGCTGGTGGCCGAAGGTGTGAGTTACAACTGGTTGTCACGCTTTACAATACTCGAACCCACATATTTCGGCGATTAGGTCTGAGGTCCTTAGGTTGACGAGTAGCTAGTGATGTGAAACTGAGCGAGGTGCATTTGGACAGACAACGCCTACGAACCTGCAGTTCCTCCAGCGCAACACGAATCTTCTCTTGGAATCCCTTGAGCTCGTCGGCGTGATCACTTGAAGACCACATCTTGTTAAAATTTGAAGACGAATTCAAACCCTTGATATCCTCTTGAATCGTTTGAAGCACTCTTCAGCAGCGATGTCAGCGATTTCTGGTTCCCCGACGAGAAGGGAGGGGGGAAGAGAGAAAAAATATGTCAACCAACTTTTGCAACTCTTCGATTAGTTTCGTTCTCTCAAGCTCATCGTTGTTCCGGGATCGACCTTCAAACAGCTTTAGGATTTCGGACAGTCGTGCAGTGCGGGCCTCGAGCATTTTTGCATCTGCTTCGTTCTGGTCCATCAACTACGGCAGAATTGTCAGCTCGCTTTCTTCTTCGGCGTCCGAGTCCAACGGAACGCCTCCAACCTGCGCAAGTTCAACGCATGCTAAGCCCACTGTGGCGGCTGCTCCGACGTAGCTCCCAATGATGGGGAGACTTCCAGATACTGTTTCCACCCCTTTGAAGATCTTGTTGGCCCAGTCCAAACGTTCCTTGCGGCGTGCGCTGTTGGCATCTGGATCAATCTCGTTGACCGGCTCCTCCTTGACCGCCGAAGCTGTTGAGAACGGGTTGACAGCTTGTTGATCAGATACGGAGATTGTATCGGGAACTCGTTCTGCGCCGGCGAGCGGGCGTTCTTGTTCGAGACCCGATGAAGTTCGGGGAGCTTGGGTTTCGTCAGGCGGAACTGCAGATCCTGCTTTTACAGACATTTTAAGAAGCCAGAACGGGCAAACGTAGGCACGGCAGCCATACTTACTTTCGGATTGGTCAACACTGGCAGGGCTCTGCGAGAAGTACGGTAGTGGCTGAGCCAAGAACATCCTGGGCGGCTAGCGCGGCAGACCCACGTGAAGTATTGCAAGTACAGTCATAATGTCTTGCCGGCAGGCATTCAAAACTTGATTACACGTTTCGCTCCGGTGGAAGAACGTCGATGGCTTGAAGCTAGCTCCATGTCTGTCCGCCGCGGCGCCCAACTTTGTTTTGACGGTTTGCAACACGCTGGGTGCGGTAAACGATTTAGAGCTACGTCACACACACACATGAGAGACGGAAGACATACGATGCGAGTTGGTCCACATTGGCGAGGTCGTTCGCTTTATTCTCTTGGGATGGGGAGTTTCCCGTTAGGACTCGTTTCATGATGTCGGCGAGACTCTTCACGGTGTCTTCCGAGTGTCGTGGCCAACGGGTATTCTGCATTGAAGTTTTAGCTTCTAGCGGAGATCAGGCGCTTAGCTACGGTACCTCTAGGACTGAAAGTATACTAGCGTGGGCTCCAGCAATTGTCTCCCATTTGGTTTGACTCTGAGTCGGGACTTGACTGGCCCGGCTGGATGGACGGGATGGTGCGGCGGGTAGCAAAAGCGCTTTGTCTGGGTTGAGCTTAGTGCTACTCATCTGTTGTAGCCGTCAGCTCGTAAAAGACCAATGTTTGTTGACTATCGAGAGTGGGGTCGGGAATCTGATCTCTTTATATGGACGTGGCTCCGTCCCGACGGTCCGGGAGGACTTATTGAGGTGGGAGCGCAGGGTCCGCAAAACGTGCTGATCGCGTTCCCTCAAGATGCCTTCGAGCGCCCACGACGCAATCAGATGATCTATCTTCTATTAATAGTAAGTTGCAATCGGAGGTTTACATCAGGGTGGTTCGACGCGATACCGTGATCGAGTTGAGCAGTTGTCAACTCGTATCCTCAGCAAAGAGCGTTCCCGCCGCGCATGAAAGGCTCTACGTGCGTTCAACATACTCTTGTTTTATTCTGTTGACTGCCCAGCAAACCGTGTCAGTCACAATTCAAACCTGTATTCATCCCACTTCCACCTACTCCATATCACGTGGGGCCGAGGCAAGGTCCATTCCCTCTCGTGGTGCGGCGCCCCTCGTCACGCACACCAATATATTAGATGGCATCTCATAACTTCCACAAGTCAGAGGCTCTTACTGAAGGCATTTCCATTCAAACCTATCCTATACCACTATCCATCCCTGCCTGTTGATGGGATAACCGAGTTCTCGTCAGTGCCAGCGCACGCAACGCCCGGGAGGAAGGTGAGGCGTCGACCCAACAACTAATCTTAACTTGGGATCCCTCTCAGTAGCCAGGATGCTTGATCTTAGGGATGGTTATGAGTCTGGCGAGCTCGACCAACGTTCCAGTGCACGGGGATCATTCAAGTTGTTGATGATGAGTGGGGTACGACCACATGGTCAAAATTCAAAGTCCGCCGTGCGCGAATTTCAATCCCGTCTAACTCCTCGTCACCCAGTTTGAACATAACCCCGTCGCCACAATTCACTTAGGATCAACGCTCTTATTCCCCCTCGTCCGAGCGAAAGGCAATATTCGCTCTAAGCTCGTGTACTGACATGGAAACTTCAACAGCACTTCTCACCGTGTTTCACCAACCGTGGTCTCCCCAGCTAGGATGCATCATTCGTCCACCGCTGGAGCATTTCCTTTTCCTCAACGAGGTGTAGAGTCGGGTATGATAAAGCTTCACATACGCATACAGCCAAGCGAGGAACTTTAAGCTCGAGACCTCTCAACTGTTGACTAGAAGTGCAAGAGGTTATGACCCCCGAGTCGAGTGATCTAGACACCCAACAGTCTATCCTCCCAAATTCCAGCCGTTCTCGTACCACTACGTTCCCGCTGCTCAGGCCCTCGCCGACTCCAACTTTCCAACTCGCTTCATCTTGCAACAGGCAACTCGTGGCGTGACGACCGCCTGGCTTCATCATCGTCGAATGCGACATGATCGTGTCCCTCGCGTTAAAGGGTCCAGAATAGAGTCTTCAGATAGTATGGAGTGTGGAAATGGGAGACCTTTCTCACTGGTGGGTGCAACTACGCTAGCTACTTTGCCATTTGCTTGCTGACTGGTCGCGGGAAGTGAGGGAAAGTTTCCTTGTGCCTTCGCTCTCCGCTTCGTACGACCCTCTAGACGATGCACCTACCTACTTACCGAAAGCCCGTCTCGCTGCCACGACCACGCCGGGTCTGGGCCAGCAGACGAGCGACAGCAGCTCATGTTCAACGCTGAAGATCAATTCCGAACCAACGACCACCACCGTCCACGCGATTCGAAGGACAGCGATACAAGACGAGAACACGAATCAAGGGACTTACCACCCGCCGAGATACGACATCTATCTTCCAAAGGAGATGTTCATCCTCGTACCAGGTTGCCGCACGGTCTTTGCAACGACGAAGCAGCTCGACCGACGACGTTGTTCAACCCTCTCCGACTGCTCCTACCATGACCACCAACCTGTCATCGTCGCCCTCTCGTGCCCCAGTGACGCCATCGACTTCGCGGACGAACGCTTCCGGTCTAGCTGGGACTACTACTGCCGCGGCGTCCGCGCTAGGAAAGGGTCGAAAGGACGATAGCAGTGATGCGGAGAGCGATGCGGGGAACGCCGGAGAGTTGATGCTGGAGAAGCATGGGGGAGGGGCATGGTGATGGGGCCATGAGTAACAAGGCCAGGATTATCCTCGTGAGTTCGGCTACTTCACATTATGAGATTTTTGTACTTAACGTGACTTTTGTTTTCTATGCCAGGGCATTTGCACCATCTTTGTCGTAATCCCTCGGTTTCTTGTGACTGGACTCTGTTGATATTATTCGATCTCCTCGAGCCGCACAAGAGCACGCTGGATCCAGGTCACGCGGCAGGAAATGTCCACAACAAAAACATCGCAGACGCACCACTGCCGTCGCCGAGGTAGTATGAGGAACCTTGGGAGGCCCCGGTTGAAGGTTCTGGAGACTCGATTGGTATCATTTTCCGGTAAGCGCTTTTGTTTTCATGGTGGTCTTAAGAAATTTGGGATTAACTTACTTTGATAGAATCGGGGGCCGTTGGCGTGTTTATTGGCTGTGGACTATGTTGGAAACCTTCCAGGGAGCTGGCCATAAAACATCGATAAGGCCGCTGATTTTATAGATTCTTACGTTAGGGTCGCTCCATGTGTTATCCATGTATGGGCTTTTGACGCGTAGATGTCGTTTAGGATAGCCACGAAATGAGGAGAAGCGACAATGTTGAAACCTCAATCGCACGTTACCTGGCGTTCTGGGAGCCGATTCATTCTCGCCTTCCCTAGTCCTTATACTGGGATGCTCGATGAAACGTACGAGCCTGTTGGCAGGAGTTCTCGCTCTACCCCAAAGGATGCAGTCATACGCCGGCCCTAAACTAGGAGCTTGCCTGTGGCAGAGCACCATAATACTAGACTCGATTAGGCAATAGAAATACATTGCCTTATCCACAAAATCGAGTTTGTTGAGCATAGGTAATTGGTCTCGGGTTTTGACAGCGCAAGCCGAACACAAGACAGCGGGAGGAAAGACTTGATGAAAATTTTAGTAATCAATTACGAATCACTACTACCTTCTACCATTGGATTTACTCGCCAGGGCTCTGGATCTGAGTCAAATTCAGGGCGGACCCAGTATCTATGAAAGAGATTGCTACCACTAACCGCCCGTACAGTAGGTCGGTGAGGCTGTTCCGCATAAATCGGTGCTAGGCATGGAAAATAAGAAAGAATTTGGGAGATATCAAACGTGCAAACGATGTCACCTAAGCAGAAAAGGACTCCACCCCGAAGCGTGACAGGGAGACCCTGGCGAACCATGTACTTTGCAGGCAGCCAAAACGTCCGGCGGCTCCCGTAGAACAACCATTGCTCGCGGAGTCGCAGATAGGAAAAAGGCTCGGGAAAGCAAATATCTGCACTCGGACCCCTGGATGGTTCCTTTGACTTCAGATCCCACGTGCGGAATGTCCCATCCGTCAACTCGACCAAAAGAGTACTACCATCAGGTGAGAAAGCGATTGAGGTGGGATCCTTGCCGTCACTCAGTGAAAGTCTTCCATAGGAAGACTGTGTTAGGGTATCCACCAAGTCAATGCCTTCATTGTAGCCGACAGCGATTGTTTTGCCATCCTCTGAGAAGTTAAAGCATTGAACCAATTCGCTATTACAGGAGGTGAATGGCACCCCAATCGAAGTTCCTGTGCTTGCATCCCACAAGCAGACGCTTTGTAAGTCGATCTGGAGTGCCAGAATCCTGTGATCGGGTGAGAATGCCATCCTTCCCGCGTCAGGAAGACCGTCTAGTGGCTTCCCAACTAGTCGCCCTGTTGCTACATCCCATACACGAATGCTTCTGCCCCGGGATCCAGATGCTATTCGGCAACCATCGGGTGAAAAGGCTACGCTTAAGATCTCTAATTCGTGGCCGTATAGGGGCTTGCCAACCGGAAGACCCGTTTTAGCATCCCACAGAATGATTGTGCCAAACTGGGACCCAGTCACAATCTTCCGACCGTCCTGTGAGACGGCAAGTGAGGAAACGGCCTCAATTCTTTCCTCGGACGACATTTCAGCTGAGGCTCTCAACCCCAAGTCCCACATCCGGATCGTTCCATCATTCGACCCGGAAACAAGTGTTCTTCCATCAGGCGAAAAGGCGACACAGTTGATCCAATCTGCGTGACCCATTCGTGGCTGTCCAATATTTGTTCCCGTTTCAAAATCCCACAGCCATATCTCCCGATCGCCGCCCCCAGCTGCCAATATCTTTCCGTCCGGCGATAAAGAAATGGAGCTCAGAGAACCTTCATTACCCTTCAGTGCTCCGTCAATAGGGTTGCCTGTATCCGCATCTAAGAAACGGACTTCGGTCGTACTTCCAGTAGATGTATACGCGATTTTCATCCCGTCTGCGGAGAAAAGAACGCAAACAACATTTGCTTGATTCTGGAATGGGCCCCAAATTGGAGATCCCGTTTCAGTATTCCATAAACGGATAGTGTTGTCGCATCCGCCGGAAACGAGCTTCTGGCCATCGGGGGAGAAAGCAATTGTGCGGATTTCCAAGGTATGAAGATCCAGCGTTTGACCAATTTGCTCCTGAGTATCGGTATTCCAAAAACGGATTACATTGTCACCATACGCTCCTGCAATCTTTTCGCCATTTGGCGAGAACCGAATGACGTTGACCTCTGATTTTCCGCTCAGCAGAGACGTATCGAGGACTCTTCCGATATGTGAGCCTTTCTGCACATCCCAGAGGCGGATAGTACCATCGTATGAGGCGGAGGCAACCCTGCTACCATCCGGGGAGAAAGCAATGGCCGTGACATGTGCGCTGTGGCCCTCAAACGGCTTCCCAACGGGTAACCCTGTCTCAGCGTCCCACAAAGGCACCCCGCAGTCTTCGTAGCTAAATATAGAGGCAATGGTCTTGCCGTCAGGGGAATAAGCCACAGCGTGAACCGCCTTTCCTACCGATCTTGACCAAAGCTCTGCTGGCCATTCACTCCTTGGCTGGCCATGAAGAAAACGGATCCCGGCCTGACTCCCATAGTACTCCCACAACTTGGTTTTCCTTGGGCAGAATGAGATGGCGGTTGCGTACACATGAAGAGCCCCAAACGAAAGGGGATCTTGAAACTCAACAATAAATCGGTGGGCATCGTTCCATAATGTTGCAAGGGTGATGCTGTTTGGCTCAGGAGAAGCCTTCTGGTGAGACTCCAAAGAAGATCAGTTGTTTGTCCGAAGTACTCTTCCAAATTCATCAACTTACCGCAAGCCATAGCTTAGTTTGCCTCGCTATCGCCACCGAACTCTTCATTTCGCCAATCAAAGACATCACCTCAATCCAATTCAAGAGTTTTTCTTTGCTAAATCTCTCGAAGGTCGTGATAGGGTCTTCTGCACGGTCCGTAGGTGGGGCTAATTGCGAAGGCGCAACACACAGATGGATAGCCCAGGAGCGACAGCAATATTGGAGACCTTTTGGCACACATTGCGAGACGGCTTGTTGAACCTCCGAGTTTGGTTCGGACAGATCAGACAGATTGCAAATATTCCTCCTAAGGTCCCGCAACATGAGCCGGAGGCACTTGGTTGCGAGTAGCGAATGATATTGGTCGATGTCAACGAAGTAAGGCTCGTTGGTGCACCGATCTCTGCTAACCAGAAGATCTCGTAGCGACGTGTGCGCAATCTGAATGAACTGATCTGACGACTTTGGAAGGGATAGGAGGGATGAAAGACCCGCCAATACCTCCTCCCTCAAGTAATGGGGCCTGTCATTTTCACTTTGCTTGCAAAGAGCCTCGTGATCTGAGAAAAGGTAGACTATAATGTCAATGGAAATGGGATAGGGTGCGACAACGAGGAGGCCGAGCACGTCGAGAAGAAGCTGGGCGTCGGGACGGCTTCTTTCAAGTTTCTCGTAAGCCCCTGAAAGGATGGGCTTGTACAGTCCGTCTAGCCCATCATTGATCGAAGGCAATGCCAAGAGCCTGTCCAACCGATGCTTCGGCGACCCATCCGAAATGTACTTCATAGCCGTGCGGCACCACTGAAAAAGTCGTTGGGATCGCTCGACCAGGGTGTCGACCATCGATGGGGACGGCCAATCTTCGGGGAGGTCATCAACATGGTCTTCCCTGATTCGCGAGAGCTCGTGTTCCACAAATTGCCTAATATCGCTCTCATTCATATTGAATTCCAGGTCTAGGCTTTCTTCCTCCCATTTACCTCGCCTCAGGGCGACCAGGAGTGGGGCTTCCGGGCGGCAGGTGAGGAGTATTTTGACTTCTGGAGGTAGCAGCCCAGTCTGCTGACGAATGAGCTGGACGAATTGAACGGCGTAGTCGACATCCTCGCATTCGTCGAGCGCATCGACGATGAGTATTATGGGGGTAGGGTGCTCGAGGCTCGTGAGGGCGCCAACGAGGAACTGGAATTGAGTCTCCAAACGCGCCTGAGCGACGTCCTTGTTCTCTCGAATGCTCTCCAGAATGGCGTGCTTGACTGGCGAAGCCGTGCAAGTTCCAAGTTGACGGGCGAGGGCGCAGATCAACCTTTTTTGCAACTCGGTTTGACCTCGACGGAAGTGAAAGATGGCGCACGAAGCCCGGTTTTGCCACCTGTACGCGACGGTGGAAGCCAAGGTGGATTTCCCCCTACCAGCCATCCCGAGGATCCACAAAACTTGCTTCGAGTCCTTCCCACCTCGGATCCAGTTTTCCATTCGCTCGAGGATGGCGACTCGTGTCCCTGGAAGGCAAATGACGTCTTTGATCGCATGTCCCTGAGCGCCATAATTCGCGTCTCCGAGGAGGTTGAGAAGGCGGTCGTTCTCTTCCCGTATTTGGCTGCTCGCTGGAACCGAAAACGTGAGCATCTAGTTCTGCTTTTGGGACGGAACTCGAACTCACATATTTCGGCGATTAGGTCTGAAGTTCTCAGGTTGACCAGGAGCTAACGGTATCGACGGTGAGTACGCAAGAATTCAAGCGAACCATGGTCTACAAACTTGGAGCTCTTCTAGCGCGACGCGAATCTTTTCCTGGAACTCGCTCAACTTGTCAGCGTGGTCACTTGAAGACCACATCTTCTGAAATTTCGATGAAGAATTCAGCACTTTAATCTCCTCTTGAATCATTTGAAGCTCCCTGTAGCGAGGAAGTCAGAATCCACTCGGTCACCGACGAGGAAGTAACTAGCGCACTGTTGCAGCTCTTGAATTAGGTTTGTTGTTCCCGTTTGGGCGTTTCGACCCTTAAACTGCCCTAAAATCTCGGACAGCCGGGTGGTGCGAGACTCGAGCAATTTCGCCTCTTCTTCGTTCTTGTCCGCCAGCTAACCGCAGGCGCATCAGTATTACAGTAAGTCGCTTTCGACGTTGAGACGAAAATCTCGCACCTGCGCAAGTTCGACACATGCGACCCCGACCTTGGCGGCTGCTCCAACGTAAGACCCAACAATCGGCAGACTTCCAGAAATCATTTCTACCCCTTTGAACGCTTTGTTTGCCCAGTCAAGACGTTCCTTCCGCCGCGCGCTGTCGGTGCTCGCATCGCTCCTCACGGCCGACTCTTCGTTGGGCACCGGAGGCAGTGGTTGTTGATCTGACGTGCAGGTCGCATCGGGGGATTCTCCAGTGTTGTCTGAATCGAGTGCCGTTCCTTGCTGAAGGGCTGACGCAGTGGGGTTATCTCGAGCTTCTTCCGACGGTGCGGTCCCTTTTTTACGTTTAGTTACGAAATGGAATCGAGGGACGTAGCCCGAAGTTCTAATTTACCTTCGATCTGGTTATCGTTCGCGGTGCTCTGTGAGGGGAAGGAGATACAATTGCATCAGCCGAGAAAGACCTCTCATCTTGAACAGCAGACTCACATGATATGCTGTTAGTGCAGCCGAGATCTCTTCGCGACAGGTGTTAAGAATTTGATTGCACGTTTCGCTTCGGTGGAAGTATGTTATGGACTTGGTGCTGGCCCCATGCCTTTCCGCGGCGGCGTCCAATTTTGTTTTGACGTTCTGTATTGCACTGGAAGCGCAAGCTACGTCAGACCAGATCACATCAATAATGGAAGGGGTTGCTTGACATACGAGACGAGAGAATCCAGGTTAACATCGGCTGACTCAGAAGTCGTCTCGCTCTGGGATGGGCTTGGTACCGTCGGAACTTGTTTGAGGACGTCAATTAGACTGGTTACGCTTCGTTCGGACTTCCGAGGCCAGTGGGTAGCCTGCGAGAGGGGCAGAGTTTCTAGTAAGTTTATGTAGGGTACGAGGTGGCGGTAAGTACTGTACCTCCAAGACAGCGAGTATCGCTGCGTATAACCCAACAATCGTCTCCCATCGAGTTTGTCCCTGAATAGGGGCTTGACTAGCCCGACTGGGCGGACGTGATGGTGTCTGGAGTGGTTGCAAAAGCGCTTTCCCCAGACCGGGTTTGGTGCTGCTCATGTTTCGGTCGGCGGCGCGTCGTAGGTGGGGGTGTGAGTCGATGTAGAGCAATGGGCTAGATAAGAATCTGACCCCGTTTGTTTGACGCAGCCTCGTGCCCAGACCGCGAAAAGCGCTCACTTCAATCGTTTCCCGCAACAGACCCTCTTTCTTGCGGGAGATCTACATTAATGATATCAATATAATCCAAGGCTTTCGTGTGCGTTATAGGTGAACGGGTGGACCTCCAGCCTGCCGTTCGATTGTGTTGGCGGGGGACCGTCAGTCCTGATCGAAATTAGTCCCGTCTCCGAAGGCGAGGCAATCCTGCCCTGGTCAAAGATAGCAAGATTGGCTCTGGAGGCGCATCTGTCGCTGCGGAGTGGAAAAATAGTCCTCCGTTTGGGGTGCAAGCTCTCATTTCCATATATACGTGCATGGTACCTTCGGTCGTCCCCGGATCTGTCCAGCTGTACTCGACAGCTCCATAATTCGAACCATCTATGAACGACCTTACTCCTAGTAGTCATCGGATGGCCCTCACCTTTGCTCCAATATCTAACGTCATTCTATTAATGAGCATTGTATAAAAGTGGCTGTCAATATTCAGTGTGTCGCGACTCAATGCAAAAATTCAAAGTCCGCTCTGCGCGATTTCAATTTCACCCGCCATCAGTCGTTTCTCGAATCTCCCTCACTTAGTTGAAACAACCCCCGTCCCGGCCCCAAGCTTACGTAGCGTCAAAGCTTTAGTCCCGCTCGTTTGCTCGAAAGGCAAGATCCGTGCGCTCTATTATCCCAAGTCGAAGGTAGCATACTAACCTGGCCGCCCCAACAGCACCTCTCCCCGCGGGTTTTCCAACCGCGTTATACCCAAGCCGACATTCATCATCTATCACCCCTGGAGCATTCCGTTATTCTCAATAGGGTGAAGAGTCGGGTATGCAAAAGCTGAGCGCGCAGGCTACCAAGCTAGGAACTTCAAGGTGGAGACCGCTCGGGTGCATGCTCTCTGGTGATCAACCTCCCTACTGGAGTTCACGTCGTGCCAGAGGCCCGATTCGCCGCTTCAAACTTCAGCCATCTTCGTCCCCCGCTACAGTTCCCGCCCGCTGTTCAGGCCACCGCGGTGTCCTTCAAGCATAGCTGTCCAAGTACGCCTCCAACGCACCACCCTATACACGCCTGGGTATACACCCTTCCACGACTCTAGCGTTTACCCCCGCGACCAGTGTCCAGCCACCCTAGGGCCCTACCATTCCTACAAGACCTTCCCAGTCTATCAGTCGTCGACCTACCCGACAGCTTTGGCCTGTCGGTTTGGTAAACGGCAGCGCACCGGACGGCGGGGATCCGGGACACAAGACTATACCACCGTCAAGACGTAAACCAACAGCTTATGCTAATCTCACCCCTCCAATGCTCCCAAGTCGTCGGAAGGTGCCTACGACCGGTAGCCAGAACAAGGCCTGGGGTGCCGACCAACTCGAACCATCCACGACCTCAACAACGACGGAAGAGCATTCCCGATCCTCTAAACCCAAATAGTCATCCGCGCATTAGGTCTTCCTACGATCTTGGGAACGGTCAAGCAAGGAACCAACTCGATTTACCTTCGAGCTACAGCCCTTCCTTCATCGTTCAAGCCCCAACTACACCCCGAAACTGGCGGGAGAACGGCCGCGTCCCCAGCGCGAGTGCGCCTACCTCAGGGTCTGCGCCCAAAAAGGGCGAAAACCATGACGTCGGAGACGCGGAGCCGGTTTGGGAGGGGATCACAAAGCTCCTTGTCGAGCGGCACGCACAGACGGCTGGCGGCACAGGGAAGAATAATGAAGCTCGGATCATTTTCGTGCGTCCGACTGCTTCGTGTTATAAGGATTCTGTACTTACTATTGCGTTGGGATACTCTTTGTTGGACCATTCACAACATGTTCATGATAGTTTCTCGGTTCGGTACAACCGGACCCTCATAGATCATGATATCGTCCTCGAGCCGCACAAGAACGGTTCAGATCAATTCATCGCAAGCACACTCTCTGCTGAGAATCTACTGGGCAAGTCGATGGCGGATGCAGTCGCATCGGTGACCGTAGAACTAGGGAGCGCTACCCTAGGGGTTTGGGGGACCTGGTGAAAGGCTCTGTAGACTCAACGAGCACTAATTTTTGGTCAATATATTTTTCGTAACCTTTTCTTGGATATCCGAAGCTTAATGTTTATTCTTGCGCCCAGGATTTACGCTGTGATCCGTTGATAATGACCTGTGAACCAGACTGGAAGCTGTCCAAGGAGCTCGGTTTGGTCCTAGAGCGTTTTCTCTCAAGCGAGGAAAGGAAACCAAAACAAGACACCCTCCGCCACCGAGGAATCTACTTACCGTTAACGCGCTGAGTTAGTATATGGAACTATATCTCAGTAGATGTCTCCAGGCTCCGGGTTCACAGAGCTGCTCTTTCCCTCGTTACCTCAAGTCTACTCTCGTACGGAGGCTTCCCTAACTTGGAAATCTCTTCCTCGCCAGAAGCACGCTTCACGGTTCCCCTTGCTCAAGATTTCAAGTATATAAAAACGTGCCTGACCTCAATGAAACTGCAGTCAGATTTTCTTTTTTGACACAGCAAGTTTGGCTTATAACGCGTTGCCTCGCGGAGCTGATCTCACTTCGGTGCGACCGACTGGCCCCAACATCCCCGCTTCACTTCAATTTTTACACCTTACCGGGGCGGTTGATCGCCCATGACCATACCCCACGCTCACTCGGGGGTATGATTGAAAGATGGAGTGCACTTACTGGTCCAACGCATAGCAAGGGTCCGAGCCAAAGTCAACAGGTTAGACGCCGATCATAGCAAGATACGCATAGAGAGACCGCAGTTAGCGGGAGGAAGTGGCAATTCGTGCAGAACAGAGCGCTAGATTGTTTATTCAAAGTCGAACGATAGTTACGGCATTCCCAAGCACTACGTACTCCCCTCTCCCAACAGTCGTTTCCTCCCAATTACAAACCGCATAAATCAACCGCCAAGGAGCTAGCTAATATTACCCCTAGCACCTAAATGACGCTATTGTGAAGGTTTCCGGCCCCCTTAAAGGTTTTGATGTGAGAGACGGAAGGTAATGGAACGTTTGGGAGATGTCAAGTGTACAGGGTACGCGATCTAAGCAGAACAGAACTCCGTAGCGAAGAATGAAAGGTAAACCACTGGGGACGACATAATCGGAAGGTAGCCAGAACATCCGAACATCTTTGTAGAATAGCCATTGCCCACGACGTTGGAGATAGACACATGGCCCCGGAAAGCCCATGTAGCAATCCGAAGCTGCAGTTGGCGGTGTTGTCCTGAGATCCCACGCGGAAAATTCGCCATTCTTGAACCCGACTGCGAGCATGTTCCCATCTGGCGAGAACGCTACCGAGGTGCGAAAATCAAAAGAGTCGTATGAGAGCTCTCCTACTGTAGAGTTGATCTGGACGTCCCACAAGGAGATCTGGTACGGCACTGAGGAGGCAATTGCAACCTTACTTCCGTCAGGCGAAAAGGCGAGGCATTGGAGTCCAAACACATTTGGTCGCAGCAGTGATCGGACTAGGCGACCTGTGGTCGCATTCCACAAGTGAGCAGTGCCAGAAACGTGCCCTGACGCAAGCATGCTACCGCCGGGCGACCAGGCAACCGCCTCGGTGCCGACCTCAGGACCAGGGAAGTCGGCTTCTCCGACTGGACGTCCAGTTTCCACATCCCATAAGCGGATAGATTCGAATGAGCAAGATGCTATTCTCCGACCTTCGGGTGAAAATTCTAATGATTGGACAGGCTGGATATGACCCTGCCAGTGCCCATAGATCGGAAACCCGGTTCCCGCATCCCACACAGTGATTTTACCTTCCGAAGATCCGGAGGCAATCTTTTCGCCATTTGGTGAGATGGAAATCGCCGTGACCCAAGGATAATCCTCCTCTGAGGGCGTTGCAGCTGAGAGACCTGAAGCTACGTCCCAGACGCGGATGGTTTGATCCACTCCGCAAGACACGATATTCCTCCCATCATGTGAAAACAACACGACAGAGACGGTGCTGGTATGCCCTACCAGTGGTCGCCCGATCACAACTCTGGTTTCAACATCCCAGAGCCATATTTTCTTGTCATGACACGCAGATGCTATTGTCTTCCCGTCGGGTGATAAGGCAATGGATGACAGAATTTCGCTTGGTCCCTCCAGTGCACCATCCATAGGCAGCCCTGTTACGGCATCCAAGAAAAGGACCGAAGTTCCGCACTCGTATCCGATCGTCTTCCCATCCGGAAAGAAAACAAAGGAATCAGTGTTGTATGGCCCCACAACCGGTTTTCCAATTGGGAGTCCGGTCTCCGGATCCCATAGACGAACGGTCATGTCATAAGAGCCTGAAGCGATCCTTTGGCCATCGGGCGAGAAAGCAACGGTACAGACTGTACCCGTATGACCCTCAAATGAGATACCGATCGGTTGCTGAGTTTCGATATCCCACAAGCATATTAAACCGTCAAAATACCCTCCCACAATCTTCTTGCCGTCCGGTGAGAACTGAATGGAGTGTGGAGTGGGTCTTTCGCCGATTGACGGAACCAGACCTCTACCGATAGACGAGCCAGTCTGAACATCCCAGAGACGGATAGTACCATCATAGGAGGCAGAGGCAACCCTCGTACCGTCAGGAGAGAAAGCGACGGATGTGATGGTGCTTGTGTGACCCTTGAAGGGCTTCCCAATAGGCAACCCCGTCTCCGCGTCCCAAAGACACACAGTCCCGCCCTGGTATCCAGAAACAATTGTCTTGCTGTCGGGTGAGTATGCCACGGTATTGGACGTGGTCCCTGTCGACCTGGACCAGAGGTCCGCCGACCATTCCCGTCTCGGCTGACCGTGAAGAAAATGGATACCGGCCTCACCACCATAATACTCCCACAACTCGGTGTCCCTAGGACAAAATGAAATGGCCGTTGCGTATATATGGAGAGCTCCGAAGGAAAGAGGGTCTTGAAATTCCGTGATCAGTCGGTAGGCGTCATTCCATACTGTTGCAAGGGTGACGTATGTTGGCTCGGCAGAATATTCCTGTATGGACCGGGACGTGAGCTTCATTGCGCAGGTTGGGTTGCAATTGGTGGGCTTACCTGAAGCCACAGCCCAGTTTGCTGTGCGATCACCGCCGACTCTTTCATCCCGCCAATCAAGGACATCACTTCGATCCACCCGAGCAGCTTTTCTTTGGTCAACCTCTCAATATCTGATAGTGCCCCCACTGCGTTCGTTGTGGGACCCTCCTTCGAGGAGGAAGCACAGAGATGGATAGACCAGAAACGACAGCAATACTGGAGACCTCCTGGCACGTTTTGTGAAACCGCTTCCTGAACCTCAGTGTTTGGTTTTGACAGGTCCGAAAGATTGCAGATGTTTTTCCTAAGATCCCGCAACATGTGACGGAGGGAGGTGGCTGCGACTAAGCGATGATACTTATCAACGTCGACGAAATAAGGTTGGTCGCCGCACCGGTCGCTGCTAATCAGGAGATCTCGCAACGATGTGTGGCCAAGCCGAATGTAGTGATCCGACGAATTTGGAAGAGATAAAAGTGAGGAAAGATCCGCAAGGACCTCCTCCTTGAGAAAATGCGCCCGATCACTTTCGGTTTGATTGCTAAGACCTTCGTAATCAGAGTAAAGATAGGCGATAATCTCGATGGAGATGGGGCGCGGCGCTACAACCAGGAGGCCGAGTATATCCACAAAAAGCCGGAGCTTGGTGCGGTTCTTCTTCAGTCTCTCGTAGGCCTTGGAAAGGATAGGTTTGTACAGCCCATCCAACCCGTCGTTGACGGAAGGTAACGCCAGGAGCTCATTGAGCCGATACTTTGGCGATCCACCCGAAATGTATTTGATGGCAGTACGAGACCACTGGAACAGCCGTTGGGACCGCTCCACGAGAGTTCGGATGGCCGGTTGAGGCGGCCAATTGGAAGGAAGGTCATGGTCATCCCTGATCCGCGAGAGCTCGTATTCGATAAACAGCCTTATCTCGCTCTCGTCCATATTAGATTCCAGGTCTAGGGACTCTTCTTCCCATTCAGATCGCCTCAAGGAAAGGAGGAGTGGAGCCTCCGGACGGCAAGTGAGGAGAATTTTGACCTCTGGAGGGAGTAAACCGGCGTGCCGTCGTATGTTTCGAATGAAGCTGACAGCGTAGTCGACATCCTCGCATTCGTCGAGTGCGTCAACAATAAGTACTATAGGTATTGGGTGTTGAAGGCTTTTGAGAGTGTCGACGAGGAATTGGAATTGGCTCTCCAGGCGGCCCTGGGCTATATCCTTGTTCTCCCGAATACTTTGTAGGACCGCATGTTTGACTGGCGAAGCCGTGCAAGTCCCGAGCTGTCGCGCAAGGGAGCATATCAGCCGTTTTTGCAACTCTGTTTGACCTCGACGGAAATGGAAGATTGCGCAGGAGGCCCGGTTCTGCCATTTGTACGCAACGGTAGAAGCCAAAGTGGATTTGCCCCGCCCAGCCATGCCAAGTATCCAGAGGACTTGCTTTGAGTCCTTCCCGCCTCGAACCCAGTTTCCGATACGTTCGAGGATCGCGACTCGTGTTCCTGGGAGGCATATGATGTCTTCGATTGCATGGCCTTGTGCGCCGTAATTCGCGTCTCCGAGGAGGTTGAGAAGACGATCGTTCTCCTCGCGTACTTGGTTGTTGGCTGGGACCGAAAACGTGAGTGAGTATTTTTTCCCCTCTCTGGATAGGGCGCGGACTCACATATTTCGGCGATCAGGTCGGAAGTCCTCAAGTTGACGAGGAGCTTGTGATAAAAGGGGTGAGCAGACACAACGAGCGAAAGCGGGCGGTTTGACACACCTGTAATTCCTCCAACGCGACGCGAATCTTCTCCTGGAATTCTGCTAACTTGTCAGCACGGTCATTCGAAGACCACAGTTTCTGAAAGGTTGATGAGACGTTCAACAGTTTGATATCCTCTTGCATGGCTTGAAGCTCCCTTCAGCAGCGAAGTCAGAAACTCTTCGCTACCAGGGGGAGGAGAACTAGAGTACTTTTGCAACTCCTGAATGAGTTTCGTAGTTCCCACTTGGTCGTTGTTTGGCGATCGACCCTCAAACTGTCCTAAAATCTCGGATAGTCGGGTGGTGCGGGCCTCGAGCAGTTTCGCCTCTCCTTCGTTTTTGTCCGCCAGCTAGCGATAGCACACATCAGCACATCCAACCTTCATCGAGTTCACATGAAAATGCTCGGACCTGTGCAAGTTCGACACATGCGATCCCTATCTTGGCGGCCGCCCCAACGTAACTCCCAATAATCGGTAGGCTTCCGGAAACCATTTCTATACCCGTGAAAGCTTTGTTTGCCCAGTCTAGACGCTCCTTGCGCCTCGCGCTGTCGATACTCGGATCTTCTTTGACGACTGACCCTTGTTTGGGCGTCGAACCTGTTGTCGAGGGGTTCGCAGGTTGTCGGTTTGACGTGCTCGTTCCCTCGTTGGGCGCGGAGTCTTGTCGAGGCCCCATCGGGGTCTGATGATCTTGCGAGGTGTCGGTAATTGCGGTCCCTACGTAACAGTAATTTAAGAAATAAGCTGAAAGGAAAATCTACAAAAGCAATATTTACCTTCAACCTGGTTATCGCTCACGGCACCCTGCGACGAGGATGGCGATACATAGTCAACCACAGGAATCCCACAGCTTATCTGACAGGCTCACCCTAAAGCCCGTTAGTGCGCCCGTAATTTCGTCGTGACAGGCGTTCAGAACTTGATTGCATGTTTCGCTCCGGTGGAAGTATGATGTAGACTTAGTGCTAGCCCCATGCCTTAACGCGGCGGCGTCCAACTTCGTCCTGACGTTCTGTAGTACGCTGGTAGGGGAAACCCTTTGAAACGAGGTCGCACCGAAAGGAGAAGTGAAACGTACGAGGCAAGTTGCTCAACCTTGGCGGGTTCATGGGCCGGATCGTCTTGAGGTACTGTCGGAACCTCTTTGATGACGTCGACTAGACTTTTCACACCGTGTTCGGACTTTCGTGGCCAGTGGGTAGTCTACGAGAGGATGATGTTTCCAGAAAGTATATGATGTATGATTTAACCGCACTGTACCTCTAAGAGAGTCAATATCACTGCGTGGGTTGAAGCAATCGCCGGCCATTGACTCTGACCCTGGATAGGGGTCTGACTCGCCCGACTGGACGGACGTGATGGTGCGCGTGGTGGCAGAAGGGTTTCCCCTAGGCCCTGCTTGGTGCTGCTCATGTTTGGAGTGTCGTGAGTGAGAGCGATGACAGAGTCTGGTGCATATAAGGGGAAGCACCAAGGGAGCCCCTATTTTGTTTGACACAGCCTCGACGGAGGTTAAAACGCCACTCCGACCGCTACCTCCAACTGATTACCCAATCCCCTGGCGGAGCATTGGCGATGGGACGGAATATAAACAGAGAGTTCTATGTGCATTCAACCTAGGCCCATACAAATCTGGCCCCTCGTTCAATCCTACTGACGGCGGAGCGAGCAAGTTCCGTCGGTCACGATCGTAATGGCCGCTGCCTGCGCTAAACAAACTTCATTTACCTCCGACTCGAGAACTGAGAGGTCCTCTCTTGTTCTCTCGTATAGCAAGGAAACCTGACACGCAAAATCTGCACCGTTACTCCTATCTGTAACGTCATTGCTATTGGATGAGAGAGTTTGCCATTGAGGGGGGCGTGACAATTCAAACTCAGCTCTCCGCGATTTCAATTTCACCCGCCCTGGTCCCTCGGTCATTTCTCGAATCACCTTCTGGGTTGAGATCGTCCCATCCCCCAAACTTACGTAGCGTCGACGCTTTTGGTACCTTTCGTTAGCTTGAAAGGCAAGATTCGCGCGCTCTATTATCCCAAGTCGAGGCTAGCGTACTAACTTGGCTACCTCAACAGCATCTCACCGCGAGTTTTCCAACCGGGTGATCCCCAAGCCAAGATTCACGATTTATTGCCCCGGAGCATTCCGTCGTCCTCAATGGGGTGCAAAGTCGGGTATGCCAAAACGTCGCGCGCATGCCGCCGACCGCGGAACTACAAGATGGAGACCTCTCGGGTGCATGCTCTCTAGTAGCTACGAGCCTAGACAAGATGAATCCTCCCTACCCGATGGCCACTTCGCGGAAGAGACACAATTGCAATTCGGCGCTTCAAATGCCAGTCGTGTTCGTCCACGGCTACCGTTCCCCGTCCGCTGTTCAGGCGGCCGCGACCACCGTGAAGCACGACTCACTGGGTACGCGTCCGACAGACGACCCTACACGAGACTGGGTATACGCCCTTCCATCTTTCCAGCATCCTAACCCCGCGACCACACTCCAGCCACTCTACCATTCCTACTACCCCTTCCCGGTCTGTTGATTATCGGCCGTCCGGACAGGTTTGGCCTGTCGGCTCGGTGATCCGGCAGCGTCTCCGGACGATGGGGGATCCGTAGCACAAGGCTATACCATCCTCAAGACGTGAACCAGCTGCTTATGCTGATCTCATCAACCCTACGCTCCCAAGCCCTAGGGAGGTGCCCGCGACTGGTGGTCAGAACAATGCCTAGGGTTCCGAACACGCTAGAACCATCCACGACCTCAACAACGGAATCAACAACGGAAGAGCATTCCCGATCCTCTAAACTCAAATGGTCATCCGCGCATTCGGCCGCCCTAAAGTCTTTGGAACGATAAAGCAAGAACCAACTCCGCTTACCTTCGAACTTCCGCCCGTTCCTTCATCGTTCACGCCCCACACGACACCCCCGAAACTGGCGGGAGAACAACCGCGCCCCCATCGCGAGTGCGCCTACCCTACGTCTGCGCTTGAAAAGGGTGACAACCAGGATAGTAGAGACGCGGAGAGCGATTTGGGAGGGGATCAAAACGCTACTTCTCGAGCGGCGCGCACGGAGGTCTGGAGACAGAGGGGTGAGCAATCAAGCCAGGATTATTTCGTGCGTCCGACTGCTACATGTTATTAAGACTGTGTACCTAACGTTTCTCTGGTTCTCTCTTTGTCAGGCCATTCACAGGATCTTCATGGTGGTCCCTCCGTTTGTTATAACTGGACCCTGGTCGATATTATCGACTGTCCTCAAGCCACAGAAGAACGGCCTGGATCAATTTCTCGCAAGTCCACTCTCCACGTGGGGTCTTCTCGACTAGGATATGGCGGATGCAGCTATTGTAAAACTAGGGAGAGCCAATCTAGGGTGCGAGAGGACCCGGCGAAGGGCTTTGTAACCACCGTCAGCCTCGATTTTTGGTCAATATATTCCTTATAACCTTCTCCTGGATACTTTAATCCTAATGTTTATTATGCTAAGGGTTTGGGTTGTCGGCCCGTTGATGACTTGTAAACCAGACCGGAAGCTTGCAACGAGCTCGTCGGAGACCATTTGCGAATCTATTTTACCTGGTATTTACTTATGCTTGCTTTTGGAGCGCATTTTTCTGAGTGCGACAAGGAAACACCTGAAATTCAAAACAAAACACTGCTACCGGCTCTAAATCCTAGGTGTAGAAACCGTGCCTAATCTATCGCCAAATGTTCCGGACACGGAAATTTTGGCCCATAACGTATTGCCTGCTGAACGTAGTAGAGCTGATTCCATTTCCGAGCCTCGCTTCGGTCCAACCGGCTGGCCCCCACAACTCCGCTTTACTGCCAGCCTACAATGCGTTTTACGGTAATTACTCGAACTTTATTTTTGCAACATATCACAGCAGTTGATCAACTACGGCCCTAACCCCCCTCCCGCACGGGAGTATGATTGACCGATATGCTTACGGCCGTACAGGAGAGAGCGCTGGAGATAGATACATGCCAGACGAACCACATTTACCGGTCTACCCAACCGTATGTCCCCCCTTCTCCCACAGTCGCTTCCTTCCAATTATAGACCCATATAAATGACCGCCAATGTGCTAGCTAATTTGGATCCCGGGAAGTAAACGATGCTAACTTGAAAGTTTCCGGCCCCTTTGTGGGCTTCGGGGTGAGAGATGGGAGGAATGGGAGCGTTCTGGAGACGTCAAGTGTGCGAAGTCCGCCACCTAAGCAGAATAGGACGCCCTCGTGCAGAATGAAAGGCAAATCGTTCGTGGCCACATAGTCAGAAGGTAGCCAGAATGTCCTAATATCTTTATAGAATAGCCATTGTTCACGAAGTCGCAGACGGAAAAACGACTCCGGAAGGTCTATGTACGGATCGGGAACCACGGTGGGATGCATTGTCCTGAGATCCCACGTGCAAAACTCGCCGTTCCCCAATTCGGCGGAGAGCATGTTCCCATCAGACGAGAACGCTACCAATCGTATCCTGCTAGAATCTCCCGGTGATATTTCCCCCGCATGAACGAAGTTTGGGGCATCCCACAAACAAATTTCATACTTAGATCCAGAGGCAGGTTTTTTACCATCAGGGGAGAAGGCGAGGCATGCAACCGAAGCCGTATGTTCTGCCAGCCGCACTCCAGTTGGAAGTCCTGTCTCGGCACTCCGCAAACAAACAGTGCCATCACCATGCCCAGACGCAAGAATGCCGCCATCGGGTGACCACGCAACTGCGTTGATGGGGGAATAATGAAGCTGGATGGGTTCTACGACTTGAGACCCTGCATTCACGTCCCATATGCGGAGAGAACGATCCCACGAAAAGGGTGCTATTCTCCGACTGTCAGATGAATAATCCAAGCATCTGACTCTCTGTTCATGACCCTTCCAGAACTCACAGATCGGAGACCCCGTTCTAGCATCCCACAAGGTGATTTTGCCGTCCCCATATCCGTAGGCAATTCTCTCGCCATCTGGTGAGATAGCGACTGTACTGACCTGAGGATTACTCTCCTCCGGCGGCGAATCGACTGAGACCCCTGGACCTAGGTCCCATAGACGGATGGTTTGATCCTGTCCGGAAGACACGATATTTCTCCCATCAGGCGAAAACACCATAGAGCCAACATAACCCTTATGTCCCACCAGCCGTTGTCTGATTGCAACTCTGGTTTCAACATCCCACAACCGTATATCCTCGTCATGCCCGCCGGACGCTATTGTTTTGCCGTCAGGTGACAAGGCTAATGATATCAACACTTTCGCATGGCCTGTTAGTGGTTCATGTATCGCCTGGCCTGTCATAGCGTCCAGGAAAAACACTGAAGTTCCACTTGTGTGAGCGGTTGTCTTCCCATCGGGGAAGAAGACAATGGAAAGAACGAAGTCCGGCCCCTCAAAAGGTAGTCCAATTGGAAGTCCCGCCTCGGTATTCCATAAACGAACGGTCTTATCGTAAGACCCAGAAGCGATCCTCTTTCCATCCGGGGAGAAGGCAACGGCATAGACTGCGCCGGTATGACCCTCAAACGATTTGCCGATGAGCTTTTGAGTCTCAGAGTCCCACAAACGTATCGCATGGTCCATGTAGCCTCCGGCAATCTTCTTGCCATCCGGTGAGAACTTGATGGAGTACGGAACCGGTCTTTCAGCTGGCGATGACGCAACCAGGCTTCCGCCAATAGACAAGCCAGTCTGCACATCCCAGAGGCGGATGGTGCCATCACGAGAGCTAGAAGCAGCTCTCACACCATCAGGAGAGAAAGCAACAGATGTAACACTGCCTTTGTGACCCTCAAGGGGCTTCCCAATAGGCGATCCTGTCTCCGCATCCCAAAGACGCACAGTCCCGCCATGGTAACTGGAAATAATTGTCTTGCCGTCGACTGAGTATGCTACGGTAGTCTCATTGGCTCCTGTCGATCTAGACCAGAGGTATGCTGACCATTCTCGCCTTGGCTGACTGTGAAGAAAATCTATACCAGCTTCACCGCCGTAGTACTCCCACAGCTTGGTGTTCCTGGGACAAAATGGAATGGCAGTTGCGTATACATGAAGAGCTCCGAAGGAAAGAGGGTCGTGAAACTCGGTGAGAAGTCGGTAGGTGTCGTTCCATACTGGTGCAAGGATGATGTATGCTGGCTCGGCGGAAAGTTCCTGTGTAGACCGGGACGTGAGCTCCATTGCGCAGGTTGGGTTGCAATCGGTAGGCTTACCTCAAGCCACCCCTAGTTTGCTTTGCGATCACTGCCGACTCTTTCATCCCCCCAATCAAAGACATCACTTCGATCCACCCTAACAGCTTTTCCTTGCTAAACCTTTCAAAGTCTGCTAAGCTCCCAACTGCATTCGCTGCGGGACCTTTTGAGGGTGAAGCACAGAGGTGGAGAGACCAGGAGCGACAGCAATACTGGAGGCCTCCTGGCACGCATTGTGACACCGCCTCCTGAATCTCGGTGTTCGGTTTTGATAGGTCGGACAGATTGCAGATGTTTCTCTTCAGATCTCGCAACATGTGACGAAAGGATGTAGTTGCCACTAAGCGATGATACCTATCAATCTCAATGAAATAAGGTTCTTCGCCGCACCGGCCGCTGCTAACCAGGAGATCTCGCAGCGATGTGTGACCAAGTCGAATGTAGTGATTCGACGAATTTGGAAGAGATAGAAGGGATGAAAGATCCGCAAGAACCTCCTCCTTGAGATAATGCGCCCGATCACTTTCGGTTCGATTGTTAAGACCTTCATAATCGGAGTAAAGATAGGCGATGATCTCAATAGATATGGGACGCGATGCCACAACCAGGAGGCCGAGTATGTCCACAAAAAGTTGGGTCTTGGTGGGGTTGTTCTTTAATTTCTCATAGGCCTTGGACAGGATGGGCTTGTACAGCCCGTCCAACCCATTGTTAATCGACGGTAGTGCTAAAAGCTCTTCCAGCCGATACTTTGGCGACCCACCCGCAATATAGTTGACGGCAGTGCGAGACCACTGGAAGAGTCTTTGGGACCGCTCCACGAGGGTTCCGACGGCCCCTGGAGGTGGCCAATCGGAAGGAAGGTCATGGTCCTCCCTGATCTACAAGAGCTCGTATTCGATAAATAACCTTATTTCGCTCTCATCCATGTTGGATTCCAGGTCCAGGCTCTCCTCTTCCCATTCGGATCGCTTCAAGGCAACGAGGAGGGGAGCCTCTGGACGGCACGTGAGGAGAATTTTGACCTCTGGAGGCAGAAATCCGGCGTGCCGGCGTATGTGTCGAATGAAGCGGACGGCGTAGCCAACGTCCTCGCATTCGTCGAGCGCGTCAACGATGAGCACCATAGGTGTCGGGTGTTGAAGGCTTTTGAGCACGCCAACGAGAAACTGGAATTGGGCTTCTAAACGCTCCAAAGCTATATCTTTGTTCTCCCGAATGCCTTGTAGGATTGCGTGTTTGACTGGTGATGCCGTGCAGGCACCGAGCTGTCGCACCAAGGCGCATATCAGCCTTTTTTGCAAGTCGGTTTGACCTCTACGAAAATGGAAGATTGCGCAGGAGGCCCGGTTCCGCCATCTGTATGCGACGGTGGAGGCCAAAGTGGATTTCCCCCGCCCAGCCATCCCAAGTATCCAGAGGACCTGCTTCGAGTCCTTTCCGCCTCGAATCCAGTTTTCGATTCGCTCGAGGATCGCCACTCTTGTTCCTCGGAGGCAAATGACGTCTTCGATTGCATGCCCTTGTGCGCCGTAATTCGCGTCTCCGAGGAGGTTGAGAAGACGATCGTTCTCCTCACGTATTTGGTTGTTAGCTGAGACGGAAACGTGAGTGATATAGAGGTCTTTCCCTTTGAGTGGGACTCGAACTCACATATTTCGGCGATCAGGTCTGACGCCCTCAAGTTGACGAGGAGCTTGTGATGACAGGTGTGAGCCTCCAGGACCGGCGGGAGCGATGAGCCTAATACAAACCTGCAGTTCTTCCAGCGCGACGCGAATCTTGTCCTGGAATTCTGTTAACTTGTCAGCGTGGTCACTCGAAGACAATAGCTTCTGAAACGTTGACGCAGAATTCAACACTTTGACCTCGTCTTGCGTGGCTTGAAGTTCCCTGTAGCAATGAGGTAAGCAACCCGTTACGACTAACAGAAACAGAAAGAGCGCACTTTTGCAGCTCCTGAATGAGTTTCGTAGTTCCGACCTGGTCGTCGTTCTGGGATCGACCCTCAAACTGGCCCAAAATCTCGGATAGTCGGGTGGTGCGGGCCTCGACCAATTTCGCCTCTCCTTCGTTTTTGTCCGCCAGCTAACAATAGCACACATCGGGTAAGTGCCCCCTTCATCGAGATTAAATGGCGAAACTCGCACCTGCGCAAGTTCGACACATGCGACGCCTACCTTGGCGGCCGCGCCAACGTAACTCCCGATAATCGGCAAGCTTCCGGAAACCATCTCCACCCCTTTCAAAGCTTTGTTTGCCCAGTCTAGACGCTCCTTGCGCCTCGCGTTGTCTATACTCGGATCTTCTTTGACGGCTGACTCTTCGTTGGGCTCCGAGCCCGTTTTTGAGGGGTCGGCGGGTCGCTGACCCGACGAATACGTTGAGCTGTTGAGCGGGGTTTCCTGTCCAAGGCCTGACAGGGTCTGATGGCCTTGCGTCGTGTCAGTCGGTGCGGTCACCCCTGCACGTTCGGTTAAGAACATGGACTAGACGTGCATATTACAGAAGCAGGGTTTACCTTCAACCTGGTTGTCACTTGCGGTGCTCTGGGTAGGGTGGGGGTAGTTAGGCGGAGGAATCACACAACTTAAACGGCGGACTCACCCGAAGTGTCGCTAACGCGCCCATAATCTCCTCCCGACAGGTTTTAAGAACTTGGTTGCATGTCTCGCTCCGGTGGAAGTATGCTGCGGACTTAGTGCTGGCCCCATGCCTTGACGCGGCGGCGTCCAACTTTGTCTTGACGTTCTGTAGGACGCTGCAATGGCAAACTCTTTCGAAACTAAGCCACATCGACAAGATGCGTGAAACGTACGAGGTAAGTTGCTCAACGTCGGCAGGACCATTGGTCGTATCGTTCTGAGATGTTGTCGGGACTTGTTTGACCGTGTCGAGTAGGGTGTTTACGCTGTGCTCGGACTTTCGTGGCCAGTGGGTAGCCTACAAGAGGATGAAGTTTCTAGCAGATGTATGATGTACGAGCTAATTTGTACTGTACCTCTAAGACAGTCAGTATCGCCGTGTGGGTTGTAGCAATTGCCTCCCATTGACTTTGACCCTGGATAGGGGTCTGACTCGCCCGACTGACGGGACGGGATGGTGTACGTGGTCGCAGAAGGGTTTCCCCCAGACCCAGCTTGGTGCTGCTCATGTTTGGTATTGAGCGCGTTGTGATTCCATACCCCCTGGCCCTGGTGGGCCTCTGGCGGCGGGACAGAAAATGCAAAGACTCTGTGTCCATTCATACTGTGCACATACAAATCTAGTCCCTTGTTTAATTATTCTGACGGTGGAGCGAGCAAGGTCCGTCAGTCGCGATCG
>WSTY01000123.1:0-31483 GCA_019633465.1 Tulasnella sp. 417
TACACACCTGGATGCATTGCCGGAGTAATATCTTTTGTTCGCGCAGGGTGGGTCAGTAGCGCTACCTGTTGGACATGTTGGACAGTCGAGGGACTGGTTGGAAGTTGAATGTTTGATCGGTGGGAAACGTAGAGTTCGAGTTGACTTGACGCGCGGAACTAAAAACCCCGGGTGCTCACCTGGTAAAAATTAGCGTACGGGTGAAACCCCGTGCCTAGCCAGGGGGTCAGGGTACGCAGTGAATGCTATCTTCAAGCGCGTCTTCTATCTGCTATGATCCTCGATGAGGAAGGTGAAGTGCGTGCCTTGGATGGGTTAATGGGAGTGCTTTCGTTACAGGACAAATTCGGAGATTCGAAGGTAGCTTGCATGGAGGCTCCCGGAATCTACTCCAGAACTGGTCGTCCGATGAGCGACATGTGTGCACACATATGGAAATCGCCTCAGGACATCGAGGAGGATTCAATTAGATTCTCTTAGCGGGTCTTTTTAAGTCATAGGGTCCTATTCCTTGTGTTACGTAGGTATGTGGAGGCCACTAAGCTCGAGTTATCTCCTACGGCGGCTAACGAGTTCTCGGGGCAGTCTTATCAGAGGTTCTTAAGATTTTCGCTGATTTATGTCCTCCTTCCCTCGGAACCCACCTTTTACGAATATTATAATACCTTGTGCGAAGTACCAGAATTACATTAGCATCTCTCACCTCTAGTCCCTGCCCTCCAGACTCGGCGTGGTCCCGATCGGAAATCTGGACAAATCCTCCTCTCTCGATATGCACGACTGTCCCCCGAACTTGTACTTATCTCGTCTCATTCATTGTCGACTGTAGGAGTAGTTATGGTCCATATTTGAGTAGTCGTACTCTCTGTCTACGTTACAGCTGAAAATCTGGTAAACTCGAGTGGGTACCGCCTGCGCGACACTGGACTACAAGCGCACAAACTGGCGAGCACTATTACTAAAATACCCTGGAATTAAAGCGAGTATCGTAGGAACGGATTGATTCAGTAATTTCTAGTAACCTAAGGAGGAAGATCCGATAGATTAGATAGGCATGCGTGCAGTCCTAGCCGTTCTCGCTGCCCAGCACGTCAAACCGCGCTTGGCTCCAGTTTATTCATTGACTTATTCAACTTGAACAATTAACGTTTCACATATATCGGATGTATAAACGTCATTTTATGCTGATGTATGCTAAGTCGTGTCTCAGGAGGCTCGGACGAGGCACCAAAAGACGCCAGGCGATGTCATGGCCGCCACACCTTGAAGCCGCCGTTAGACCAGGCGGAGTAACCCCCCGCCCGCCTTTGGTTCTTGCTCTGCTCTCATGGTCCTCGGTACGTCGTTCATCTCATGGCCATGGTCATCCCCAGATTGCCTGTTTGACGAGCCGAGACAACCGGATAAATGGATCTCTCCACCTTTAAATATCTACTTGCAGACTAACATGGAGTAGATGATCATTGCCCAAATAGTCTACTTGCCCAGATTGTGCCCCGTTAATCCATTTTCTGGGCAGTACCGCGCAGGCACGACCCGACCTCCGACTCCGAACAAGCGCCCATCAAGTTCTCGCACCGTCTTCCGCTCTGCAGCTGGACCTGATAGCCGCACCGATGTGCCGAGTGAGTTCCGCCATCTTCGGGCCCAACAACGGTCGTCAGAACCACCACCTCGACTCGTTTCACCTACCTCACCCTCTCCTCCTTGCCCCTTCCCTGGACTCGTATTGATTATATGGTTCGTAGCATCCTTGGTTTCAATTGCTCCGGGTAGCCGCAACACCTTTGGTGAACCTGTGGGACAGCGAACGCTGGGTGGGTGTTTGTCGGACTCTCAAAGGTTTAACAAGACCGGCCGATCTCGAGGGCCCGCGCCTAAGCCAGTACCGACATTGGAGCCCTATCTGACCATCACTCGAGGGACCAAGCCACGGGAGTGGTCGCTCCGATCTACGAGCTCGGTGGTTGACGGTAAGGGGACGGGAGCGCTGGAAGACGTCGGCGCTGCAGAAGCATCTGCGGCTGCCTTGGCTGGTCGAGCAACCATGACAGTTACGGCCTCTTTGCGTTTTTTTTTTTCTTTTTCGCAATTCGGCTTGGAAGCTCTCTCGTCCGTCCTGAGTGGCAATGCTTGATGCCGGAGCAAAATGTTGGAGGTGGTGGAGGCAAAGAAGAAAGACAGGGACCGGACGCAACTAATCAAACGCACTCCTCTCTGGTCTGTGGTGGAGGTGGAGGCCGTGAGTGCTTCCATCCTGGAGTTACTCTTCCGGTTAGTGAACCATACTGTTCGAAAAACCACGGTCTCCGCCTACTCACCCGGTGGACGGTTAGGAAGCGGAAGGAGCGAACTTTGCCGCGACGACTTCCCCGCTTCTTCTGTAGCTCCAGTTGTCCGGGCGGTAGTGGTTGAGGTTCGAACGAATGAGTTGTGGGAGGCACTTCGTCATCCGTCGTCCAGGTCCGCATCGGCCGAACCGGTGTGCGCGGGGTTGGGTGCTCGGAACAAACCAAAGGCATCGACCAACGCCGGCACGTCGTTCGTACGCATTGTACGCGGTCTGAGGTAGGCGTTCGGAAGAAAGGCGGTACTTGCGGATTGGACGTGGCCAGTCGACGAAGAGAACCATTTTATCCAGCGACAGGAGCTGTGAGAGGGTGCCGATGCGAAGGAAGGAGGACGAATCACGTCGGACCTCGGGCGATGGGGAGTTCTTTCTCGCAATGGCAGCCAAGTTGAAACTGTGTCGATTTTCGTGGCCAAGGTTCGAGTTATGGAACAAAATGATGATGCCTTGGTCGGCAGTGCATCGCATCTCCATCCCCGCTTGTGCTACGCTCATCTGAGTCGTCGCGGGTCTCTTTCCGTCGTTGGTACGCTTCTTCCTCTCTCCTCGCCCCTTTAGTTTTCCTTCCTCCCTCGATGTTACCCCAGCCTTGAATTCGGTGGAGTCGTTTAGTGGGGTAGGATCGTACATGTCCATGGAGTCCCAGACGTATGGATGGAACGTGGCCTAGGAATTCTACACCGGGCTTCAGTAACCAATTCGCGAAAGTTCAACGGATGACGACCTTTTTTTCCCTCCTCCCACCTTGCCTTCGGTTCTGCGGAATCCGTCAACGTGGTTGTCGAGCACCACCGCCGAAGGTTTTGCTTTCTCAGCTCATCCCCTACTTGTTTCGTCCTTCTCTGTAGGTTGCTGTTGGTTTCGGACGCGGCATTCGAAGTGAGTCCCTTGAGCGGTGTCAGGAAGTACAGGTAGAACTGAAACTACAGGCGGACCTAAAATCTTTGCGCTGGCGATTAATTGCTATGGCAGCTGGTAACCCGTGTGTGTGGCGGTTTCTTTGTCGACGAGCGGGGAACGGATCCGAAGGCGAGAGCAGCCGAGCATTCTACAGATAAAGCAGCTCATTCAGAGGATGGCTTCAGGAAGACAAGAACAAAACTCACATGCGCCTTTTTTGTGCCATCGTTTCGATGGGTTTGGCGTGTCGTCGACCACGGATCAGCTGCTCAGTGGATGCTTCTGTACTTCGGCGCCTCTATCGACACAACTGGGTGACGTGCTGGTTCATGGTCGGGATGAACTAGCTGCACTGCTGCTTGGATCCTCCGTAGAGTCCTCCAGCCGTTGTAGGGTCGAGAACTGTCATGAAGAGGAATGTTAGGACCTGGACCGGGTGCCCGTCTGCCTTGAACCACCTCGTCCATGTTCGCAAACAGCCAGCCCCACTTCATGCTCCGTTCGACCCATTCCTCGCACATTCGACCGTAGGAGGGGGTTTGTGATCGCCAGCGTTGCGAGGTGTGGTGTGCCTTGGGCTGTGTCTCTATTCAAAAAACTCTATTGGTGGGTTGACCCAAAGCGCAGCGACGTCACCCTCAAATTTAGATCTCGCTTCTCACTCGAACTACTCACCACTGTCGTGGGCTATACGCACGTACACTAGTACTGTCCATGCTGGTGCGTCCGTGTCTTTGTTCCTTTCAACCCGTTCGCTTCAGCTAGTGAGCTGAGGCTGCTCCTGCGTTAAGCGACCCAAGCCCGGCATGTCCAACAACCGAGCCTGAACCCCAAGCGACCGTGTTCCTGGTTTGCTTCATTCGAGAGGACGATGACTGTAATGCACTCGAGCTGTATGTACCGAAGAAGGAGGAGAGCAGGTGGGTCGTCCCTGAATCTTAGCCTTGACCGGTTGTCCATCTCCCGTGTTCGACTTCCTCACCACGCTGACTGCCCCTCACCTGCCACCGTCTGAGATCAACGGTCCTGAGAAAGTATGTACTGAAGGCCAGCTCCCACCATCTCGCGCCCACCCTCGATGGAACAACAGACCCTCTCGTCCCCAATCACTTCGGCAAGGCAATAGCCCTCATCTCATTCTTCGCATCAAACTACGTCTCACGGCGGAGACACGCAGGTAAGTGAAAATTCCAACAATACGGTTCTCCCTGGAATACCACCTAAATAGCTCCCCTCGTAGCTCTCATCTCTCTGAAGGTGGAGGAGGAGACGTTCGACACTTCCCAACCGGACCTCGAGCTGGCGATCATTCCGACCTGGGCGCCAATTTGATGCACCGCGTCGCGTTCACACACCTCTCAAACGGTATGTGAGTGTGGCTACTACATTCTATATGTTTCTAACTTCCCGCCTACTTGCCTTCAGCATCAAAGTCGCCGCGACGATACTGATGCCCCAGCCCGGCACCGCCCGAACGTCGTCAGCGCTAGCGACCCCAATCCTCCTCATACGGACCTTTGCCGACAAACTCCAACCACGGCGTGGCTCGTTCTTGGTTGAGCTCTCGTGAAGGTCGCCCGAGTCTACAACGCCAAACAGAACCATTTCCAACGCTGCACCGCCAGTTACAAGTGGGGAAAAAGCCAAACGCGCCAATCAAGTGGGGGGGGGGGGGGGTTCCTTAACGGATCGAACGTACTAATTTTGGCGGGGCTGCCGCAAACTCGAAATTATGGGCTGCGGCTCGGTGCCTCGAAGGAAGAGAACGCAGGATCCGAACCAACCACCAAGGCCGAGCCCAGGACCTCCCCAAAATCTCTTCTCTGTAGAAGGGTGCAACTGGCTGTGAAATAGCAAGAAGATGTGTCAGCCCTTGAACCGAATGGGGAGGATGGTATGGAAGAGATGGGAACGTGGGTGTTGACGGGACGTGTAAGAGAGAAGAAACCTCTATGGTATAAATTGTACGTAATTGGAATTCGAACCTTTCTGTCTCTCAATTTCCTTACGACCCCAGGGGATGGGACTTCGTGCGCGGGAGATAAAGGATGATTCTCGAAGAACGTGACTGATACGAGCGTTATCTCTTGAACCTTTGTTCGCACCACTCCATGCTGCCCTTGCATGATATAATCAAGATAATTTCCTACGCAGTCTAACCCTTTGACTTGGAGATAGACCGATTTGGGACCCAACGGCCACTTGCGCCTTTGATGCTGACCGACCCCGTTTGTACACCTCACCACGCGTCGGTGGAAGGAACAGAATGTTTGAGTTAACCTTCCCCGTGGTTGACTTGCACCTTGTCCGGTCCATGTCAGTTTCGAATTTGAACGTGGAAGGGGTACTTGTCACGGCGAAGAGCGTTCTCCGAGGATATGTATCGGCTGGGGAGGCAAACCCACCCCCCCATTCCAGTGAGGATGAACGTGGTCAATCATTGCATTTGAAGGCATATGGCCTTCAGCACTAGCACATAAAAAGCAGCCTAGAACATCCAGCATCGAAAATCCCTGTCTGACGAGAGCAAGCTCCCAAACACGAGGCTCCTTGACCTAGGCATACCTGGCCGCTGTTAACAGGAAGCTTCTTCCATCGTGCATTGGGAATAGAAGAAAGTGTTCTCGTGTGAGATCCGTCAGCCTTGAAGAAATGGGGACTAAATTCCCGAGCGGTCAGTCCTGAAAACGGCCGTTTCCGATGCTAGCTAGTAAAGGAGAGGGATCGATTGAAGCAGGCTGTTTATCGGGGACTCAAGGATCGAACTGGGGCAGTGACAGGAGCAAAGACGATAAACAGCGCCACGCACCGAGCCAAATGCCTAGCGCTTCCATTTCGTCGATCACACGAGGCAATTGCGCGCATAAAGGCATAAAACCCGCAGCAATCGTTCCGGACGAGACCGTTGATCCTAATCCTTGAGTCCCCTGAAGCGGAATTGGGAACTGACATCAGGAACATCCGAGTCTAGTCTTTGCATGATCAGGGAGACACTTTCGAGGCTCGAAAGCTATGCGGTCGATCGATTGCGGAGACGAGACTTGGGGGGTGTGCCTCGCATGTCTTTGCCCTTGTCCACTTTGGAAACGGACGTCGGAAGTACTTAAGCCTGCTGATTTGGCTCTCAGCAATCGCTACGCTCCCCCCGCTCTGAACGATTCACGGTTGAGTTCGCTCATTCTCAGCTCGGCTGCATCACGCCGTTGACTTAAGCGCGTGTTCAACATCACGTCACCTCGCAGCCTGCCTTTGCCCTCCTCTACAGCCTGAAGCGGCGATCTCTTGTTATCTTGCTTACAAACCTTCGATAACGCTACCCCCATCATCTTGGCCCTTGGATTGGTCTAGGATGTCTGAACCGGTCCCCGACCAATTACCCAAGAGCAAGCCACTTGCAGAAGATGTGGATAGGAGCGGGAAAAAGGGGCGTCCTAGAAAGACCAAACGAGTTCGAAAACGTCCAGTATGTGATCGTGCCCCCGTGCGTTTCAATTCCCTAAAAGCCAGCTTTATCCCTGCGTGATAGACCCTCGTGGCAGACAAGGAGGCGCCCCCGCCCACGCAGGGCCACCACGAAAACAAAGCCGTGAGTGTCTACATCGACCGATTGGAGAAATGATTGCTAAAGCTTTTATTCAAGCGATGTATCCTTGCCGGAATGTCCAAATACCGGATCGACCCCATCCGAATTAAAATAATAGATGACAAGCCGAGAGCGATAGGCGGTCAAGGTGTGGTCATGGTAGGGACCCTCGTTCCCCTAGAGGTGTGGGAAGACATGGAGCCTGAAGGAATCGAGGAACTAGCATCTGACCGGTGGGAGGAAATGATTCTTGAGATATTCGAGGAATCGCCCCTTGAAGGACCTGAAAGGTCGCTCCTTGGGGGAGTGATGAACTTGGGCCATGAAGTAATAAGTGAACCGGCCGGAGAACGGCAAGTGGCCGTGAAGAAGCTTGAATGGCCGCGCGATGACGCTGAAGCATCGACCAAGTTCTTCAAGGTAGATGTTTGTTACGCGTCCTTTTCTCTCGGTAACTTAAGTGCTTCTTATCAGTCTTTCGTCAACGAGCTCAACGTGATGGCATCCATTTGTCACCCAAACATTATACAATTCATCGGTTTTGTGGAAGACATGAAGAAGGGCGACGCTTGGATTGTTTTACCCTGGGAAGCCAATGGTAATGTTCGGGAATTCTTGCAGGCAGGCGAGTGGGATCTTCCCGAGCGGGTGTCTCTGGTGGGTGCCATTGGTCCTGGTATCGCGGAGTTGACTGACCTTTTTGGTGACCTCAGATTCAGGATACGGCAAAGGGGTTGCATTATTTGCACACCCACGATCCCCCGATTTGTCATGGTGACCTCAAGTCTGTAAGTATGAGGGAGGCTATTAGGACCGAGAATTTAACCCACCTATGATTCAGCTCAATGTTCTTGTCAACTCGTCCTACCGAGCGGTCATTACCGACTTTGGGTCAGCTCGTGCTAAAAAAAATTCCGCGTCGGAGAAGGGAGAGAATCGATACGAGACGGCTTGCCAGTTGTCGCATAAAGATGACAGAGCCACCGATTTCATATCCCCACAAGCCAAATTCAGCGGTTCAAGCTTGTACTTGACTTTAACGGGAGCAGCCTTTTCCATTAGGTGGACAGCGCCCGAGGTGTTGCGTGAGGGGGTGCAGCACTTGCCGAGCGACATGTGGGCGGTTGGATGGATATGCTGGGAAGTGAGTCCGCGACAGACCAATGAATGCGTAGCGTCTCGAGGCTCACAAGTCGGGATACACGTTAGATTATAACCGGGATGGTTCCCTTTGAAGGAGAGAACAATGAGGCTGCCGTCATAAACCGAGCTCTGCAAGGGGAGTTGCCAGCCATCCGAGAGGACGCCCAGCTGTCCCATGTCCTGATGCTATGCAGTTTAATGTCCAGCTGCTGGGTCTCTGACCCTGCTAAAAGGATAGATGCGTCTACCCTTCAGCGAAAGATTCGCTTCTTGGTGAGTACTCTGATGGAGAACGATGCCAACAATGCTGAGATGAGCCCCTCTAAGCCTTCCGAGACTCCTGTGCCCAATAGCCCTGAGAGTGAGAAGGCGCGATCAGCAGGGTGCTTAAGGAAGCGAGGAATGATGTACGCGGCTCAGGACCAACTGCAGGAGGCCGAGAGACATTTCCGATTAGCTATCCAGGTTGCGACGCAAACGAAGGATGAGGCGGCTTTGGCGGACGCAGTGGATGATCTTGCGATGGTCTATCATAGGAGGGCGGACTATGGAGAAGCGGAGGGCTGTTACAAAAAGGCGCAAGGAATTCACGCTCGCATAGGGAACAGTTGGGGGGTTGCACAAGCGTTGGACGGTCTGGGGGAAACATATGGCGCTCAATCGAAGATGCAGGAAGCGGAGAAGGCTTTCAACGCCGCTCACGAAATCCACAATCGCATCGGCAACGAGTTGGGTGCGGCAAACGCGGTGTTTGGCCTGGGGAAAACCTATAGCGCTCAGTCAAGGGAACAAGAGGCGGAGAAGGCTTTCAACGCCGCTTACGAGATCCACACTCGAATCGGCAACGATTTAGGTGCGGCAGACGCGTTGGGTGGCCTTGGAAGATCCTATCTCGCTCAGTCAAAGAACCAAGAGGCGGAAGATGCTTTCAACGCCGCTCACGGGATCCACACCCGCATCGGTCACGACCTAGGGTCCGCAAACGGATTGCTTGGCCTGGGGAACACGTATCGCGCTCAGTCAAGGAGCCAAGAAGCGGAGAAGGCTTTCAACGTCGCTCATGAGATCCACCATCGCATTGGAAATGACGTAGGATCCGCAAACGCGTTGCTTGGCCTCGGGAACACGTATCGCGCTCAGTCAAGGAACCAAGAGGCGGAGAAGGCTTTCCACGCCGCTCACGCAATTCACACTCGGATCGGCAACTATTTGGGGGCGGCAAACTCGTTGCTTGGCCTGGGGAATACGTGTCGCGCTCAGTCAAGGAACCAAGAGGCGGAGAAGGCTTTCAACGCCGCTCTCGAGATCCACACTCGCATCGGCAACGATGTAGGGTCCGCAAACGCGTTGGATGGCCTTGGAGAAACCTATCGCGCTCAGTCAAGGGCCCAAGAGGCGGAGAAGGCTTTCAACGCCGCTCACGAGATCCACACTCGCATCGGCAACGTCCTAGGGTCCGCCAACGCGTTGCTTGGCCTAGGAAACATTTATCGTGCCCAATCAAAGAACCAAGAAGCCCAAAACGCCTTCAATCACGCGTACGACATTTATTCTCTCATTGGGGACCATCTCGGCTCCGCGAACGCCCTTCGCTCTCTTGGAACCCTTTCTACCGACCAGCGCAACTCCAGCGAATCCGAGCTGTTCTATCGCCAGGCCCTTGCTTTATCTTCCCGTGCCAATCATGGCAGCAGTAGCGCCGCAACCCTGTTAGCACTCGGGAATCTCCACTACACCCAGCACAACTACCTAGAGGCTGAGGAAGCCGCTACGGAAGCCTTTGCCATTTGGACCAGCATTGATGACGACCAAGGCCAAGCGCGTGCCTTGTTACTTCTATCCAAGATTTTCAGGTCCCAGTCCAAGTCCAACGAAGAAATGGATGCCCTACTCCAAGCGGAAGCAGCGTTTTCACATACAGCCGACCACACATCTCGCGCAGCTATCTTAGATCGCCTGGGTGACATCCAGGTGGAGCAATGCAGCTACGCCGAAGCAGAGGAGTCTTACCGTCACGCTCAAGCCATATTTCTCAGTATCAATCACTCTCAAGGCGAAGCAACGGAGTTGAGGAGCCTTGGGCGGTTGTATGTTCTCCAAAGCCGACATCCTGAGGCAGAGGAATGCTATGTTCAAGCCCGTCTTCTATCTGCTATGATCTTCGATGAGGAAAGTGAATTGCAGGCCTTGGATGGGTTAATGGGAGTGCTAGCCTTGCAGCTCAAACTCGGAGATGCGAAGGTGGCTTGCATGGAGGCTCGCGAGATCTACACCAGGATCGGCCGCCCGATGAGTTCCATGTGTACACACACATGGGAATTGCTTCAGCGCACCGAGGAGCATCGAATTGAATCGCTTTTGGCGGGTCTTTTCATGTCATAGGGTCGTGTTCCTTGTGTTACGTAGGTATGTGTAGGCGACTAAGCTAGAGTTATCTGCTACGGCAGCTAACGATTTCTCGGTGCAGTATCATCGAGGTTCTCAAGATTTTCGCCGACTGATGTCCTCCTTCCCTCGGAACCCACCTTTTACGAATATTCTAATACCTCGTGCAAAGTCCCGGGACCACATTAGCTTCTCTCATCTCTAGTCCCTGCCCGCCAGACTCGGCGTTGTCCCGCTCGGAAACCTGGACAAATCCTCCTCTCGATATGCACGACTGTCCCGCTTATTTTGTCCCATTCATTGTCTACTGTAGGACCAGTTATGGTCCCTATTTGTGTAGTCGTATAATATCTGTCTACTTTATAGCTGGAAATCTGGTAAACTCGAGCGACTACCGCTTGCGCGACACTGGACTACAAGCACACAAACTGGCGAGCATTACTAACCCGGAATTAAAGCGAGTATCGTGGGAACGGATCTTCCAGTACTTTCTAGTCACCTAAGGTGGAAGATTTGATAGATCGGAGAGCTCTGCGTGCGGTCCTAGCCGCTCTTGCTGCCCAGCACGTCAAACCGCGCTTAGCTCCAGTTTTTATTCATTGGCTTATTCAACTCTAACGAGTCATATTTCATGTATACTGGATGTATACACATCGATGTATGGCTAAGTCTTGTCGAAGGAGGTTCGGACGAGGCACCAGAAGACGCTAGGCGATGTCATGGCCGCCACACCTTCAGGTTAAAGCCGCTGTTAGACCAAGCGGAGTAACCCCCCGCCCGCCTTTGGTTCTTCCTCTGCTCTCATAGTCCCCGGTACGTCGTTCATCTCATGGCCATGGTCATCCTCGGATTGGCTGTTGCTCGGAACAAACCAAAGGCAACGACCAACGCCGGCCACCTTGTTCGTACGCATTGTACGCGGTCTGAGGTAGGCTTTCGGAAGAAACGGAAGGAATGGCGGCACTTGGGTTGGACGTGGCCAGTCGACGAGGGGAACTATTTTCTCCAGCGATAGGAGCTGTGGAAGGTGACGACGCGAAGGAAGGAGAACGATCATGCCGGACCTCGGCCGATGGGGAGTCCTTTCTCGCAATGGTAGCCAAATTGGAACTGTGTCGATCTTCGTGGCCAAGGTTCGAGTCGTGGAACAAACTGATGCCTTGGTCGCCAGTGCGTCGCATCTCCATCTTCGCTTGTGCTACGCTCATCCGAGTAGTCGCGGGTCTCTTTCCATCGTTGGTACGCTTCTTCCTCTCTCCTCCCCGCTTTAGTTTTCCTTCTTCTCTCGATGTTGCCCCAGCCCTGAATTCGGTGGAGTCCTTTGGTCGCAGAGGATCGTGCATGTCCCAGACGTATACGGTACAGTGGATGGAACGTGAACCAGGAATTCTACACTGGGCTTCAGTAACCCTGAATTCACGAAAGTTCGATAAATAATGACCTTTTTCCCCCTCCTCCCACCTTGCCTTCGGTTCTGCGGAATCCGTCAACGTGGTTGTCGAGCATCACCGCCGAAGGTTTTGTTTTCTCGGCTCATCCTCTACTTGTTTCGTCCTTCTTCTCTGTCGGGTTGCTGTTAATGTGAGTGTCTTGAGCGGTGTCCGGAAGTACAGGTAGGACCGAAACTACAGGCGGACCGAACATCTTTGCACTGGCGATTAATTGCTACTGCAGCTGGTGACCCGTGTGTGGCAGTTTCTTTGTCGCCGGGCGGGGAACAGATGCGAAGGCGAGAGCAGCTGACCATACTACAGATAAAGCAGCCCATTCAGGGGGTGGCTCAGGAAGACAAGAACAAAACTCACCTGAGCCCTTTTGTGCCATCTTTTCGATGGGCTTGGCGTGTCGTCAACCACGGATCAACTGCTCAATGGATGCTCCTGTACCAGGGCGCTCTGGAAACTAGCTGCACTGCCACATTGAACCGTCGTGAAGAGGGATATTAGGATGTGGACTGTCTGCCATCTGCCTTGAACTAACTCGTCTATGTTCGCAAACCCCCGCCCCACGGTACGTTCGCTGTATTCACCTCCACTGCAGCGAGCGCGTCTAAGCGGGGGTGTTGTGCCTGTCCGTGTTCTTGGCTGTCTATTCAAAGACTCTATTGTTTGACGTGCAAGCTAAAGTCGATGACGTCACTCAATTAGCGGACTCACTTTATACTTTGCGTAGATCGAGCTGCTTACCTGTATTGAAGGGCGGTGGGTGCGGTACCCATGGGGTGGGTTCAGTGCAGTCACGTTCCTTCTCCGTTCCTGAATTTCAACGTCGACCGGTTCCCCCACCCCTGCCTCGGCCTTCTTCCCCAGCCTGCTCTCGTCGCGCTACCCGCCTCCCGTCGTCACCGAGGATCAAGAACACCCTCCAAGTCTCCAAAAACCAAAGTCCATCTCACGCCTACTCTCAACAACAGGAGATCGGACCGCCTCGAATCGTCGGCCGCAGCCTGCTGGCCATACCGCAAATTGCAATAGTTCATCGTACGCGCATCCACCGACGTCACACACTCTGTGACACGTACCTTCTTGCAAACGCTTGCATTTGATTTGAAGCAACCGGTGGTGCTGATATCAGGTGAGGTGATTATTTGGTGTTTGTTTCCTCTCATCAAATGCTGTCTCAATGCTCCCTCTCGTAGCCTTCGACTCCCAGAGTTGCGGGAACCAACTAAGCCTTTCACGATTGGTTGCGATACAACTCGTGAACGCATGCCAGGTTCTCCCTCTTTCCGACGCGAATATCAATTCAACGTACCTGGGCGCATTCGACGAGCTTTGCGTTTCTAATTGGACTTGCTGCCAATGGTGCCCTACCCTTCCAGCGCCACGGAACGCAAGATGCACCGAGGGCCGCGGTGCTCGAACCTTTTCAGTGCACACGACCTCGCTCCTGCTCAAGCGGGCCTTCCTCAACGAGCTCAATCGGCGTCGCCTGTTCCTCCCTCCGGCACCCTTGGAGTTCATCCAGCAGCCACTTCCATCCGAATCCACATTCCGTACAAGGAGGCCGACGTATCCAGACATCGACCACAGACATCACTTCGGCTATACATAAGGTGGAGTGGACCGAGTTAGCAACGCCTCAAAACCATGCTGAAACGGCCTTCTTTGCGACCCTATATGTATGTGACGCTGACTATGTTCTTAAGGGCTTCCGTCGCTAATGTTTGGATTCTCTTGAGATAGTCGTGCAGCCATCCCGAGCTCTCTGTTCTTCGGGGGTCAACGCTAAGCAAACGTTTCTGGTCGCATTTAACCTCTTTTCGAGCGGTATGTAGGTGCTGATGGTTCACCGTACCACATTCTGCACTTGTCGCTGATGTCGTCATTCCCTTTTTAGAGCTGCGGAACAGCAAGGTATCTGCATCTGAACCTGGCGTCATCCGAAATCCTTCAGCCCTCACGACTTCGCTGCTTTCTCCGCGGGACTTGCTCGTCACGCTCGATCGGCGTGGCTCGTTCCTATTCAAGGAACCTTGGACCTTCATCCGCCATTGCTCAGCTGTTTTGAATCGCCTTTCCATCCGAGTAAGAGGTCAACGCACCATGGAGTTAGCCACCACAAGTACATATGTCTTCGGCCTATCCAGAAAAGGGAGGGACGAAACTAGCAAATCTCCGTGAACTCGAAGCGGAGTCGAAGCGGACGTTGTTGCACCGGGAGTCACCTAAGTTTAAAAAAACCGAGCCGGAGCTTCCACAGACTGTGGACCTCTTGGGTAGTATAATGGGTGATGGAGCGCCTGGTGAGTGTCAAGCCCATGGGAAGACGACGGAGGTGGAGAGGAAAAGAGCCGGTAGATACGAAGTTTGTGTTACGGTGACACTGGTAATCAATTCCCACTTGTCTCTTCTACCATCCTTGCCACTACCGCAGGAGACAGAGATTGGTAATTGGATATGTCAGTTCCTGCTCACCCTCCGAGGGCTAGGTTTGCTTCTTCACCCTCAGTTCGCGGTACTACGTACTACCTCTCGCTATATAGCACCGCAATCGACTACGTGAACTAGTAATTTGATTTGCCTTTCTCAGACGGAGGAAATTATCCCGCTCTCGATTATCATTCACGTTGAGTCTACACACACCATCGGCGGAGTACACGGCATGTTCAGAATAACCTCCTTCTCAAGTAAGTTGATTTTCTTCCTTGTTTTCTCATCAGCGCTCCCTTGATTCGATTTCTAAAAACGGCGGTGGTGAGGGGAACAAGTGACTCGTAGCCAAAGCGCCTCTAAACGTTCAATCTAGAGCAGAGACTCTCTTATCTCGTTCAGCAAAAAGAGTATGATTATTGCGGCGCCTAATTCCATCCAAGTGCCTGCTGACTGGTATTCAGCGGAAATCGGCAATCTCGAGCTTTGAAACCTCGATCGAGATGAGTCTGCAGCGAGAGAACCAGGGCATCGATGCGAGTGCTTATCGGGAAGCTTCTAGGCCCAGGCATGCATCTCTGAAAAGGGGTTCGTCCACTACGAGTCGGGATAGATGCTGTCCTCGTGTTAGATGAGTCATGGCAGCCGGGAGGAGTTGGGCCCGATTTTCCCTGAGCGGTAGATCGAACCAGGGCAGTGATATCGGTTCTAGCCGGTCCAAAAGGTTTCGTGAAGTACAATAAGCCATAGACCCTTGAAAGGCTCCACGATTGCAATCCAACTGGGGATTGGGGAAGAGCAAAGACAAACAAGGCGGTGTACGCACGTCAACGTCCTGGTTACACACAGGTACGGGGTGCTGCCGTGCACAGCCCAAAACAAGAAAGCTTGATTCGAATCTCTGAATCATGCACTCGCAGGTTTGGCAACTGGCATCCAGATCACCAAATCTGTGAGCAGTGCAAACCTGTTTTGGACTAAATCCCTCAATAGATTAAAACCAGAGGTCATATCCGGTCTTGCTTCCCCAACATCCTTGGTTCTTCTCGTTTGCTCCCTGGCCCTCGAATATTCTCAACTTGCTGATTGTCTTTATCTCTGCTCGACCTATCGTCATGTCACACGCTATGGCACCCCCACCTACGGGAAATGCTAGGGCTAGCGCTGTGAGTTGCCTGTATGCGCTGTCCGCAGAAATAGCCGCTGAAGGAGTCATTTGAAGCGAGATATCCTGGACGGAATGTCCCGTTACTACCGAATCGACCCCACAAGAATCCAGGTGACAGATTCTGTACCAGTAGCGAGGGGCGGCCAAGGCGTTGTCGTTGTTGGAACCCTCATTGCCCGCAAAGAATTTGATGTATTCAAGACTTTGCCGCACGAAGTATTTGAGGAATTGTTTTCAGACGAACTCATGGAATCCATCCCCGTCGCAATCAAGGAACTGCTCCCTGAAGAAATCAAAAACCTACCCCTTAAAGAATTTACGAGGGTGATCCGTGAAGGGTTTACGGAAATGATGATGGACCAGAAAGTGGCGATAAAGCAGCTCGAATGGCCGCGAGGTGACGGTGAACAGTCGGCAAGGTTTTTCAAGGTGATGGTCCCTTCGAACTGCCATTCTCCAGGAATCTGAAGGTTCTCCATCAGTCTTTCATCAACGAGCTCAGTTTGATGACGTCACTTTCACACCCAAACATTATCGAATTCCTCGGTTTTGTGGAAGATATGGAGAAGGGCAATGCGTGGATCATTCTACCCTGGGAAGCCAATGGCAATGTTCGAGATTTTCTGCGGTCAGGAGAGTGGGATATCCCCGAGCGGGTTTCTTTGGTGCGTGTCTTATAGGGTCTTATGGGGTCTTTCCATTTTAATTTTCTTATAATTGCAGATTCTGGATACAGCAAACGGGCTGAAGTACTTGCACACCCGTGATCCCCCAATTTGCCATGGCGATCTCAAGTCTGTGAGTCTCGAGTCGTGTGCTCTAGAACATCGACCTGATTCATCAATAATTAGCTCAATATCCTGGTTAACTCGTCTCATAGAGCAGTTATTACCGACTTTGGGTCATCTCGCATTCGGCAAAACCTGGCGTCAAAGAATCAATCGGAGGCGCCTTGCCAAACGCCAGTGAATGATGGCGTAGTAACCTCACCAAAGGTCACACTAAATCGGGTAACATTGGATTTGACGTTAACGGGACCGATTGGCACTCTCCGGTGGTCGGCTCCTGAGGTGATGCGTGGCGAGATGCCGGACCTTCCGAGCGACATGTGGGCTATTGGGTGGATATGCTGGGAAGTGAGTGCATCATAAGGCAGTTAATGTTCAGGGTCGAGTAGCTTAAATGTTCGTCTGCACATTAGATTGTAACCGGCAGATTGCCGTTTGAAGAACTGAATAGGGAGGAGAGCGTAATCGCATACACGATCACCGGGAAACTGCCGCCCATTCGGGAGGACGCGCAGCTATCCCATATCCTCATGCTTTGCAACCTAATGTCGAATTGTTGGATTTCCCAGCCTGCGCAAAGGATTGACGCTTCGACCTTTCAGCGAAAGGCGAGCATGCTGGTGAGTACATTAATGCGGAGTGGTGCGGGTAATTCTGAGATGTCCCTCTGTAGCCTTCCGAGGCCCCTTCAAGCTATACTCCCGAGGGTCAGAAGGCACGATCCCCACGGCTCCTTGTCCAGCTTGGACGAATGTATGAAATTCAAGCTGACCGGGTGAGGGCCGAGTCCCACTATCTGTCGGCTCTTGATGCCGCAATTCGAAAAGCCGACGACGCTGCTGAGGCAAACGGTGATCCACTTGAATATACCGAAAGGCCCAACTATCGGGAAGCCAAATGTTTGTCCATGCAAGCGCAGGACATGCCTGGTCAGGTAGAAAATAGCTCGAGTACCGTGACCCCTTTGGGCGGTCTCAGGGAAATCGATCGCGCTCCGTCCGATAGTCTTGAGCCGGGTGGGTGTTTCACAGGCGCCCGCAGAATCGATTCTCGCATCAGCGACGATTTCGATGCGGCAAACGCGTTGATGTGCCTAGGAAATACCTATCGGGACCAGCTGAGGCTTCCAGAGGCGGAAAAGGCTCTTAACGCCGCCTATGAGATTCACTCTCGCATCGGGAATGACCTGGGTGCCGCAAACGTGTTGAACCTTTTAGGAGAAACTCATCGTACCCAGTTGAAGTACCAAGAGGCGGAAAAGGCTTTTGACGCTGCCCATGAAATCCATTCTTCCATAGGCCATGATCTGGGTGCCGCAAACGCGTTGGATGGCCTCGGAGAAACCTATTTTAGCCAATCAAAGGGCCCAGAGGCAGTGAAGGCCTTTCACGCAGCCCACGAGATTCACTCTCGTGCTGGCAATGACCTAGGAGTCGCAAACGCATTGGTGGGCCTGGGGGAAACCTATAGCTCTCAGTCGATGTACCAAGCGGCGGAAAAAGCCTTCCATGCTGCCCACGAGATCCACTCGCGCATTGGCCAATCCAGGGGTGCTGCAAACGCGCTGCACGGTCTGGGAGGAACCTATCATCACCAGTTAAAGTTTCAAGAGGCCGAGAACGCTTATAGTGCTGCCCACGAGATCAACTCTCAGATCGGCTATGACATGGGCACCGCAAATGCGTTGTATGGTCTGGGCGAAACCTACCGCGCTCAGTCGAGATACCAAGAGGCAGAGAATGCCTTTGGTGCTGCACACGAGATCCACTCTCGCATGGGCAATCATCATGGTATGGGAGTCGTGTTGACCGGCCTGGGGGAGACCTATCGTGTCCAGGCGAGGTACCAGGAGGCGGAGAAGGCTTTGAATGACGCGCGCACGATTTACTCTTGGATGAGCGATAGCTGCAATGCAGGAAATTCATTTCATGCTCTTGGAAAGCTTCATAGCGACCAGGGCCGATACAACGATGCTGAACTGTGTTACCGCCAAGCGCTCGCTTCTTATGATCATGCCGGTCGTGGTTCAAGTCGCGCTAGAGCCCTGATGGCTCTTGGGGCACTCTATCACACTCAAGACAGATACATTGAAGCCGAGGAGTCGGTCAATGAAGCCCTTGCTATTTTCACCAGCATTGCTGAGCAGCCAGGTCAAGCGGCGGCTTCCATTAGTTTATCTTATATCTACAGGTCACAATCAAAACACAGGGACGAGCTGGATGCGCTAGCACTGGCGGAAGCAGCATTGGTTCTGATTGACAATCCCCCAGCACATGCAGACACTCTCCATCGGATGGGTGAACTCCAAGCTATGCAAGACAACTACCCCAAAGCGGAGGAGTTTTACCACCTTGCTCAAGCCATATATTTAAGCTTGGATGACGGTCATGGAGAAGCAAATGAGTTGAGAAGCCTCGGATGGCTGTACGCTCGCCAGGGTCGTCCTGCCGAGGCAGAGAAAGGCTTTGCTCGCGCACGTCTCCTATCTGCTGCCCTCCTCGACGAAGAAGGTGAAGCAAAGGCTTTGGATGGGTTGATTGGGGCGTACACCTTGCAAATGAAATTTGAAGATGCAAAGGTGGTTTGCATCGATGCTCGGAAGATCTACACTAGAACGGGCCAGCCGATGAGTTGGCTGTGTTCAAACATTGGGGCCTCCTTTGGCTTGTGGGCCAGGCCTTCAACCGGGCCACCATTAGCAGGTCTTTTCAATTCATTCTTCTCGTGAATGAGTATGTTTTTGAAGCCCGTTACACTGAACCACTCACATGAGCGGTTAGCCGTGTTTGGTGGCCAGATGCCGTTGGCTGCTCCTGTAACCAATCGTTTGTTTTTAGTATCCATCTCTCTCGGATACCTTGAAATTCATTCATAGTCTTAGAACTATATCTGCATTTTTACCTCTCTGGCGTAGCCATGTTGTGTTCGAACGGGTGTATGTCTCATATTAATTTTTGAAGGCGCTGTGACAGAAGGCCGCGGGATTTCCCAGACCTTTCCATACTCTCCTCTTGCGCTAGTAGTCGTAGTTGGGAAGATTCGGGCTACATGTTTTATGGGCTAAGACGGGCAGAAAGATCCGCAACCCTCTTTCGATCATTGTACACCTCTCGAACTATCTGCACACACACATGGAGTATATGATCGTTTTCCGGAAATATTGATTTGTACTATCTAAATAGTGCCTCGTGAACGCATTTTCTGAGTAATACTCTGCCCGTACGACCCCAAACTCCACCGAGCAACGGCCTCCGTCCAGCTCTCGTACAGTCCTCTATGCTGATGCTAGACCCGAGAAACGTACACATCGCGAACTTGATCGTAAACCTCAACAACGGTCGGGTCACCAACGCGAACGACAACCTCCTCGATGACCGCCCCACCTCCTGCTTCGTGCGCTCTTCACCTGAGTCCAGCGGGTCGAATAACGATCGCAAAAAAATAGTGCTTCACCTGTCAGGCACACCGATTTTCCTGAATGAGTGCCTCATGACATCCCTGGCTCCAGGTCAACTCAGTTCACCCTCTCCTCCTTGGCTCCTTTCCCGCTTGGTATTGATCGTCCCCGGTTTGCTGCGTTCGTTCGATCCGATTCCGCCAGGTACCCGAGAGACCCTGCTGGTAAAGCTGGAGGGGCCGCAAATGCTGCGTGAAGGTTTTATCGTCGCTTTCGTCGCCTTTGCTTGTGTGACCGTAAAAGAGGTTCGACCGATCCGCGATGACCCAGGGGACCCGGAGCCCCACCCAGTGACAGCCTTGGAGCCCTATCTTCCTATGGTATGAGCGGCTGAGCCATAGGAATCGGTATTTCATGGTCGGCGGTCTGCACAAGTGTGGCGTCTCGCCTCTGAGAGGGAGTAATGGGTTTGGAAGGAAGTGGTCGGTGCGAACGGGGACCCGCGTTTGCCTCGGCTAGTCGGGCAACGATAAACGCTTGCGACCTCTTTTCGTTCTCTTGGTGCAGATTATAAGCTGCCTCCGTCCGTCCTGGGTAACGATCGATGATGACGGAGCGAAGGTTGGGGCTACTACTTGTGCGGAGAGAGGCGGAATCGGGTCACTGCGCGCAAGTTGGCCTCGATATCTTCTCTAGTCTGTGATTAAAATAGAGGTGATTGAGCCGTCGCCCTAGAGTCGGTTGTCATTTCATTAGCGCTTCTCGTTGGGACCCCCACCGTCCGTCGTACTCACTCCGCCGGTAACCGGGAGCTAGGGGCTTGGCGCGACCGAGAGAGTTGATGCGTTACTTTTTTCTTCTTCCAAAAGTTCGAATCGCCCCAACGGACAACGGATGCGGTTTAGGCTCGGATGTAGGAGCTGGGGAAGGAACCTTGGGCTCTAGATGCACATCGGCTTAACTAGAGGGTACGACTTGGGTGCCTGGAACCCACGAAAGCGCCGAGCATGCCGGCCGTCGCGTCGTCCCCGGTCCAGAGGAGATTATTAAGGGAAGGAGACGGAAATGCGGCATTCGGTATGGATCTGGCCAGTCGCCAAAGATGAGGGTCTGTATTTCGATCGCGTTATCGAAGCGACTGAGGCTGTGATTTGAATGAAAGAGGGTGTACATCGCGGCGAGCCCGAGATGGTGGAGGCTCGGTTTCTCGATTTGATCTGAAGTTTTTATCGTTAGTAAATGCTGTAACCGCTTCACATTTATCGAGGAAAGCTTACGTCGTGGCAGCAAGGTGCGTTCCATCTTCACCCTCGCTCGCGTTACGTCGATCGAGGGGGCGCTGTCTCCGTTCCTTCCTCCTTCCTCCTCCGAACCTCAGTTCTCTTTTCTCTCGGTGATCCCATAACTAGTAGTGGTCATTCGGCGTTACAGGATTGCGCGTCTCCGTGGATCCTAATGGTTCGATTGAGGCTTGGCGTGATCCTTCCGCAACGAGGCTCGGTGATCAATTGGCGCAAGTTCCATCTCGATGGCACCATTTTTGACTTGGGACTTCTTTCCTGCTCCAACCTTGCCTTTTGTGTTGCGGAGTCGGTGAACGTTGTCGAGTTCTGGAGGGTTCATTTTCTTGGCCCGACTCGTTCCTAGTTTGATCCTTGCTATTGGTTGGGTAGGAAGCGTTGTGGTCGGAAGCAACGGTCGAAGTGGTGGATCGAGATGTGGCAATGGGTCTAAGCGGAGAAGAATTTGCAGCAGTGCAGGAGGTGTTGGCACTGGCTATTGCCACTGCGGCCGTTGGTCGGCGGGAAAGATTGCAAAGGCGAAAGGCCCCACCTGACTGGTGTAGGAACAAAACAATCTGTTGGTGCCGTATATAAGGGACGACAAGAACGACCACCACCTTAGGTTTTGAGTGAAGCCTTGTCAGTTGGTTCTGGCGTCTGGTTGAGGGTCCGCTGGCTTCTCCGTCATGGTGCTCAGCGCATTGGCGACGGTGGCTTTGGGCGAGCCGCAGATGCATATTTCTGGGCCCAGCCAGTTGTACACGTCGGTTTCACTAGGTGTTCTCACTCGCATCCTGTGCACAGCGCTCCACTCCACGGACCGGGCTTTCCTAGAGGCTAATGCGGACGAGCGGATGTTGTACATGTGTCTGGGTGAATTGTATTGATGGACCTGTAAGTTCGATTGCCCCGACGTTATCCTATTCACTCCATACTGCATTAAAGTCGAACTACTCACCACTCTCCTGGGTTGTACACAAATACAGCGCCCTTGGTGCACCTGTGCCTTGGTTCCCTCCAACCCGCTTGCTTCAACGACAGCGCTGCTCCCATGCAGCGACCCAAGTCCACCAGGCACGTCCACCAGCCAGGTCTGAATCCCGAGGAGCCATGATTTACGTTGTTCGAGCGAAACTTGATAGTATGCTGTGATGCACTCGAATAGCACAGAGAGGGGGCATTGCGCGTGGAGCAGGTGGGCCTTCATGCGGAAAGTCCGTTCCTGAATTTCAGTTTTGACCGGTTGGCCATCCCCAGGCGCCGCCGTGCTGTCTTCATGCATGCTCGACCTCCCCTTGCCAATCATCGCCGTCTGGGATCAACCGTCCTAACAAACTGGGCAGAAGGCAAGCTTCATCTCGCGCTTACTCTCAACGACGGAACAACGCACCGTCTCGACCTCCATCACTTCGCGAAGCCGGGCAAGGTAGGAACGCTCTTGACATCTGGCGGCGGCGACATGCAGTTATGCCGAAATTTGGACTGTAACGCGTCCCGTTGAAAACTACTTAGTTGTCTCCCGTCGTAGTTCTCGGTTCTTACAAAGTGGGAGAGACGTTCGACAGTCTCGGCTCGATGCACTTCATAAACGCGCCTCGAGCTCTCGATCCTTCCCTTGGTGTCGCTTCAGTGCACTACGCCGCGTTCAAGCCTCATCTAGAGCGGTATGTGAGTGCACATAATGCACCCAACTCCTTCCTAGACTTGTCGCCGGCTGACTTTCGGCACCAAGTAGCAGCGACAAGCTCTATATCGGAGTCCGGGTTCTGCCCAAGTTCGGGAGCGCTAGCCATCCCAACCCTTCTCATGCGGCACTTTCTTGAAACCCTCGAACGGCGTGGCCTGTTCCTCGTTGAGCGCTCATGGAGGCCGTCTGCGTCCACAACCACAGAAAGAACCATCGCCCGAGGCTACGCCCGCCGTGATTACGTGCGAGAAAAAGTCCAAACGCGCCGATCAAGAACAATCTTTCTCCATACAAGATCAATGGGTACGAATTTGGCTGGGGCCGTCGCAAAACTCAAAAACGAAGGGCTTCCACCACCGTTTGGTTGGGAGGAAGCGAAAGGCAAGGTCCGAAGCGGCCCACAAAGCCGAGCCGAGACCTCCGCAAACTCGCTGCCCCGTAGAAGGGTATGACCTGCTCTGAGATAGCGAGAGGACGCGTCAACCCTTGAACCGAATGGGGAGAATGGCATCGAAAAATGGAAATGTGGGGGATTGATGGGACGCGCGAGAGATGTGAGAACCCTTTGACCCTACAAACGGTACGTAATCGGAATTCAACCTTCTTTCTATCTTTTAATTTCGTTGCGATCCAACGGGACGGAAATTCGCGCGGTGAAAGATGAGGGATGATCCTCCAAGGCTATGGACGAGATGATTTGTACCTCTGTGGCCTTCGTTCGCACCACTCCATACTACCCTCGCATGATACATTTACTCAAAACTTTGACGACTTGTACTAATAACCGGGACTTGGCATTATCATATGGATTAGTTTGGGACGTAACGACCGCTTTTGGCCTTGATGTCGATTGAGCTCAGTCCTCTCACCGCCCGCCAGTGGGAGGAATAGGATGCCGTGATAAACGACCCCGCGGTTGACTTGCACCCAGTATGCTTCATGTCAATTTGGAATTGGAAGGCGGACGTGGTTCTGGGACTGACCTATAATGGCGAAACGAGGTCTCTGCGCATCATATGCATCGCCTGGAAAGGCAAACTACCTCATCCCAGCCACAATGAACGTGACTAATGCACTGCATCATTTCATTTCAAGCGATATGGGTTAGTGGCTGACTTCTCGTCAGATGCACAGACACAAGCCGTCTAGAAGATTGAGCATCGAAAATCCCTCTTCGAGAATCACCCCCCAGACACGAGGCTCCTCGACCGAGGCATGCTTTTCCTGTGCTAACAGGAGGTATCTTCCATCGCGGATTCGGAATGGAAGAAACTGTTGCCGTGTGAAATATGCCCGCCTCGACGAAATCGAGGCTATATTCCCGAGCGGTCAGGCCTGAAACGGCTGTATCCGACACTATCGGGCAAAGGAAAGGGGTTCATCGGGATAGATTGAAGCATCACTTTTATGAGGGACTAGTCAAGGATTGAAGTGGGGCAGCGGCAGGTGCAACGACGATAAACAGCGCCACCGACGAACTTGGACCAAACACCGAGCGGTCACGTTTGGTCGATCACACGAGGCAACAGCGCCCATTTCAAACGACAGCGTTCCTTTTAATCCTAGAATTATGTAAACCGGAATTGGGAACCGGCATCCAGAACACCTGGGTCTTCCCGCATGATCATTGAGGCAGGTTCAGGGAGCGAAAGCTATGCGGTCGATCCCTTGCACTTGTGGCTACCTCGCACATGTTTTTACCCTTGCCTACTTGGAAAACGGACGTCGAAAGTACTTAAGCCTTTTGGTCAACCTTTCGGGAATCGCTTCTCCACCACCTTGAACGACTCCCGCTCGAGTTCGCACACTTTCTTGTCGCCCACACAAACGTTTCTTCACGTTACGCCCTCCACCATTGCCCTTGGGTTGCTCTAGGATGTTAGAACCAGTCTATGTCCAATTGCGCAAGAGGAAACCACTTGCGGAAGATGTGAATTCAGACGGGAAGGAAGAACGTACTAGAGAGATCAAACGACTTCGAACACGGCCAGTATGTGATCGCGCCTCGTAGCAATAGCGATCCGACTTGCTGAAAGCTGGCTTTATCTCCACGCGGCAGACGCTGGCGACAGACGAGGAGGCACCCCCGACCACGCAGGGCTATCATGAAAACAAAGCCGTGAGTACCTGCATCGAGCCTTTGGAGAAATGGTTGCTAAAGTCTTTTCTTGAAGCGAGATATCCTTAACGAAATGTCCGTGTACCGAATCGACCCGATGAGAATCAAAGTAACAGATGACAAGCCGAGAGGGAAAGGCGGCCATGGCGTCGTCGTCTTAGGGTCTCTCGTTCCCCAAGAAGGGTTCAAGGAAATAACGCCCAAAGAGCTCGAGGAGGTAGTCTCTACCGCATGGAAGGAAGCGCTTCCTCAAATACTCAAGAAGCTGCCCTCTGAGAGACGCAACGGCGAGCTCCATAAGGAGTGGAAGAAATCTTTTTCTGATGGAATAAGGGAATTGACCCGCGAACGACAAGTGGCCGTAAAGAAGCTTGAATGGCCGCGCGATGACGCCGAAGAGTCGACTAAGTTCTTCAAGGTATGGCCTTTGTTTCGTGCTTCCTTTTCTTGGTAACTTAAGTGCTTCTTCTTAGTCTTTCGTCAACGAGCTCAGCGTGATGGCATCCATTTTGCACCCAAACATTATCAAATTCCTCGGTTTTGTGGAAGACATGAAGAAGGGTGAGGCATGGATCGTTTTACCCTGGGAAGCCAATGGAAATGTTCGGGAATTCTTGCAGTCGGGCGAGTGGGATCTTCCCGAGCGGGTGTCTCTGGTGGGTGCCATCGGTACTTGTATGGCGTAATTGATTGACTTTTTGGTGACCTCAGATCCAAGATACGGCAAAGGGGCTGCAGTATCTACACACCCACAATCCCCGGATTTGCCATGGTGACCTCAAGTCTGTAAGTATGAAGGAAGCTATTTGGACCGACGGCCTGACTCGCCTCTGATTCAGCTCAACGTTCTGGTCAACTCGTCCTACCGAGCGGTAATCACGGACTTTGGGTCAGCTCGTGTCAAACCAAATTCCGTGTCGGAGAATCAATACAAGACGCCCGGCCAAATGTCCTTCGATGACGACAGGTTCATCTCCCCCCAAGCCAAATTCAGCGGTTCGACCCTGTATCTCAGTTTAACAGGGGCGGCGTTCTCGATTAGGTGGACAGCTCCAGAGGTGCTTTGTGACGGACTACAGAACTTGCCGAGTGACATGTGGGCAGCTGGATGGATATGCTGGGAAGTGAGTCCGACGGGCAAGTGAATACACAGCGTCTCGAAGCTCACGAATCGGAATACGGGTTAGATTATAACCGGTAGGGTTCCTTTCGAAGGAGAGACCAATGAGGCTGCTGTCATAAACCGGGCTCTGCATGGTGAATTGCCAGCCATCCGAGAGGACGCCCAACTGTCCCATGTCCTGATGCTCTGCAGTATAATGTCCGACTGCTGGCTTTCTCACCCTGCGAAAAGGATTGATGCCTCTAGCTTTCAGCGAAAGATTGACTTTCTGGTGAGTACCCTGATGAAGAACCGTGACAGCAATGCTAAGATAACCCAATGTAAGCCCTCCGAGACTCCTGTGCCTGGCACCCCTGGGGATGAGAAGGCACGATCGGCACGGCTTCTGATCAAGCGGGGAAGAATGTGTAATCTTCAGAACCGGGTGGAAGAGGCCGAGAGACATTTCCGGTCAGCTATCGAAGCTGCTACTCGAACAAAGGATGAGGCCGCATTGGCGACGGCATTGACCGGTCTTGGGGTGGTGTATCACAGGAGGTCGGATTATGGGGAAGCGGAACGCTGTTACAAAGAAGCGCAGGAAATTCATGCCCGTATCAATAATGGTTTAGGTGTCGCGGAAGCGTTGGACGGTCTGGGGGAAGTGTATCGCACTCAGTCAAAGAACCAAGAGGCGGAGAAGACTTTGAACGCTGCTCACGCCCTCCACAATCGCATCGGCAACGATTTGGGTGCAGGAAACGCGTTGCTTGGCCTGGGTCACACGTATCGCGCACGGTCAAGGAACCAAGAGGCGGAGAAGGCTTTCAACGCCGCTCACGAGATCCACACTCGCATCGGCAACGATTCGGGGGCAGCAAACGCGTTGCTTGGTCTGGGGGACACGCATCGCGCACAATCAAGGAATCAAGAGGCGGAGGAAGCTTTCAACGCCGCTCAAGAGATCCACAGTCGCATCGGCGACGATTTGGGTGCGGCAAACGCGTTGAATGGTCTTGGAGCAACCTATCGCGCTCGGTCAAGGTACCAAGATGCGGAGAAGGCTTTTAACGCCGCTCGCGAGATCCACAATCGCATCGGCAACCATTTGGGTGCGGCAAATGCGTTGGATGGCCTAGGGGACACGTATCGCGCACAGTCGAGGAACCAAGAGGCGGAGGAGGCTTTCGACGCCGCTCACGAGATCCACACACGCATCGGTAACGATTCGGGGGCGGCAAACGGGTTGCTTGGCCTAGGTCACACGTATCGCGCTCAGTCAAGGAACCAAGAGGCGGAGAAGGCTTTCAACGCCGCTCACGAGATCCACACTCGCACGGACAACGCTTTGGGTGCGGCAAACGCGTTGCTTGGCCTGGGTCACACGTATCGCGCTCAGTCAAGGAACCAAGAGGCGGAGAAGGCTTTCAACGCTGCTCACGAGATCCACACTCGCATCGGCAACGATTTGGGTGCGGCAAACGCGTTGGATGGTCTGGGAGAAACCTATCGTGCCCAGTCAAGGAATGAAGAGGCGGAGAAGGCTTTCAACGCCGCTCACGAAATTCACACTCGCATAGGCGACGACGTAGGGTCCGCAAACGCGTTGGATGGCCTTGGAGAAACCTATCGAGCTCAGTCAAGGAATCAAGAGGCGGAGAAGGCTTTCAACACCGCTCACGAGATCCACACTCGCATCGGCAACGCTTTGGGTGCGGCAAACGCGTTGCTTGGTCTGGGTCACACGTATCGCGCTCAGTCAAGGAACCAAGAGGCGGAGAAGGCTTTGAACGCCGCTTACGAAATTCACGCTCGCATCGGCGACGACGTAGGGTCCGCAAACGCGTTGGATGGCCTTGGAGAAACCTATCGAGCTCAGTCAAGGAATCAAGAGGCGGAGAAGGCTTTCAACACCGCTCACGAGATCCACACTCGCATCGGCAACGCTTTGGGTGCGGCAAACGCGTTGCTTGGTCTGGGTCACACGTATCGCGCTCAGTCAAGGAACCAAGAGGCGGAGAAGGCTTTCAACGCCGCTCACGAAATTCACGCTCGCATCGGCAACGACCTAGGGTCCGCAAACGCGTTGGATGGCCTTGGAGAAACCTATCGAGCTCAGTCAAGGAACCAAGAGGCGGAGAAGGCTTTCAACGCCGCTCACGAGATCCACACTCGCATCGGCAACGCTTTGGGTGCGGCAAACGCGCTCCTTGGCCTGGGGAACACCTATCGCGCTCAGTCAAGGAACCAAGAGGCGGAGGGGGCTTTCAACGCCGCTCTCGAGATCCACACTCGCATCCGCAACGACTTAGGGTCAGCAAACGCGTTGCTTGGCCTGGGCAACACCTACCGCGCTCAGTCAAGGAACCAAGAGGCGGAGAAGTTTTTCACCGCCGCTCACGAGATCCACACTCGAATCGGCAATGATTCAGGCGCGGCAAACGCCTTGGACGGCCTGGGAGAAACCTATCGCGCTCAGTCAAGGAACCGAGAGGCGGAAGAAGCTTTCAACGCCGCTCACGACATCCACACTCGCATCGGCGACGTCCTAGGGTCCGCAAACGCGTTGCTCGGCCTAGGAAACATTTATCGCGCTCAATCAAAGAAGCAAGAAGCCCAAAACGCCTTCAATCACGCGCACGACATTTATTCTCTCATTGGGGATCACCTCGGCTCAGCGAACGCACTTCGCTCTCTTGGAACCCTTTATACCGACCAGCGCAACTACAGCGAATCCGAGCTGTTCTATCGCCAAGCCCTTGCTTCATATTCCCGCGCCAGTGATGGCCACAGTAGCGCTACAACCCTCTTGGCTCTCGGGAATCTCCTCTACACACAGCACAAATACCTAGAGGCTGAGGAAGCGGCTACGGAAGCCTTTGCCATTTGGACCAGCATTGCTAACGACCAAGGCCAAGCGCGTGCCTTGCTACTCCTCTCAAAGATCTTCAGATCTCAGTCAAAGCACAGCGAGGAAATGGATGCCCTTCTTCAAGCGGAAGCAGCATTCTCACAGACAGCCGATCATCCATCTCGCGCAGCTATCTTGGATCGCCTGGGTGACATTCAGGTTGAGCAATGCAGCTACGCCGTAGCCGAGGAGTCTTACCGTCGCGCACAAGCCATATTTCTCAGTATCGATCACTCTCAAGGCGAAGCAACAGAGTTGAGGAGCCTTGGGCGGTTATATGTTCTCCAGGGTCGACATCCCGAGGCAGAGGAATGCTATGTTCAAGCCCGTCTTCTATCTGCGATCATCCTCGATGAGGAAGGTGAAGTGCAGGCCTTGGATGGGTTAATGGGAGTGCTAGCCTTGCAGGTCAAACTCGGAGATGCGAGGGTGGCTTGCATGGAGGCTTGCGAGATCTACACCAGGATCGGCCGCCCGATGAGTGCCATGTGTGGGCACACATGGGAATTGCTTCAGCGCACCGAGAAGCATCCAATTGGATCGCTTTTGGCGGGTCTTTTCATCTCATAGGGTCCTGTTCCTTGTGTTACGTAAGTATGTGGAGGCCACTAAGCTTGAGTTATCTCCTACGGCAGCTAACGATATTAATTTCTCGGCGCGGTCTCATCAGAGATTTTCGCTGACTGACGTCCTCCTTCCCTCGGAACCGACCTTTTACAAATATTCTAATACCTCGTGCAAAGTACCGGAACCACATTAGCTTCTCTCCTCTCTAGTCCCTGCCCACCAGACTCGGCGTTGTCCCGGTCGGAAACCTGGACAAATCCTCCTCTCTCGATATGCACGACTGTCCCGCGAGCTTTATTTCGTCTCATTCATTTTCGACTGTATGGGTAGTTATGGTCCCTATTTGAGTAGTCGTATACTTTGGGTCTACGTTATAGCTGAAAATCTGGTAACTCGAGCGGCTACCGCTTGCCCGACACTGGACTGCAAGCACACAAACTGGCGAGCACTATTACTATATAACCCCAAATCAATTCGAGCATCGTAGGAACGGATCCATCCAGTAATTTCTAGTCACATAAGGAGGAAGATCTGATAAAGTAGATAGCTATGCGTGTGGTCCTAGCCGTTCTTGCTGCCCAGCACGTCAAACCGCGCTTAGCTCCAGTTTCTATTCATTGGCTTATTCAACTTGAACGATTCATGTTTCATATATACTTGATCCATACACGTCATTTTATGCTGATGTATGGCTAAGTCTTGTCGAAGGAGGTTCGGACGAGGCACCAGAAGACGCTACTACGCGATGTCATGGCCGCCACACCTTGAGGTTACAGCCGCCGTTAGACCAGGCCAGGCGGAGTAACCCCCCGCCCGCTTTTGGTTCTTGCTCTGCTCTCATAGTCCTCGGTACGTCGTTCATCTCATGGCCATGGTCATCCTCGGATTGCCTGTTTGACGAGCCGAGACAACCGGATAAATGGATCACTCCACCGTTAATATCGGCTTGCAGACTAAAGTGGAGTAGATGATGATTGCTGAAATCATCTACTTGCCCAGATTGGGCCCCGTTAATCCATTTCCTGGGCAGTACCGTGCGGCACGACCCGACCTCCGACTCTGAACAAGCGCCCATCAACGTTCTCGTACCGTCTTCCGCGCTGCGGTTGGACCCAAGAGCCGTACCGATGTGCCGAGTGAGTTCCGTCACCTTCGGGCCCAAAAACGGTGTCAGAACCACCACCTCGACTCGTTTCACCCCTACTTCACCCTCTCCTCCTTGCACCTTCCCTGGACCCGTATTGATTATATGGTTCGTAGTATCATTGGTTTCAATTGCTCCGGGTAGCCGCAGCACTGTTGATGAACCTGTGGGACAGCGAACGCTGGGTGCGTGTTTGTTGGACTGTCAAAGGTTTAACAAAACCGGCTGATGAGGGCCCCGCGCCTAAGCCAGTACCGAGATTGGAGCCCTATCTGGCCACCATATGAGGGACGAAGCCACGGGAATGGTCGCTCCGATCTACGAGCTCGGTGGTTGACGGTAAGGGGACGGGAGCGCTGGAAGACGTCGGCGCTCCAGAAGGATCTGCGGCTGCCTTGGCTAGTCGAGCAACGATAACAGTTAGGGCCTCTTTGCGTTTTTCTTTTTCGCAATTCGGCTTGGAAGCTCTCTCGTCCGTCCTGAGTGGCACTGCTTGATGCCGGAGCAAAATGTTGGAGGTGGAGGAGGCAAAGACGAAAGACAGGGACCGGACGCGGCTAATCAGGCGCAGTCCTCTCTGGTCTGTGGTGGGGGTGGAGGCCGTGAGCGCTGCCATCCTGGAGTTACTCTTCCGGTTAGTGAACCATACCGTTTGAAAAACCACGGTCTCAGTCTACTCACCCGGTGGACGGTTAGGAAGCGGAAGGAACGAACTTTGCCGCGACTACTTCCACCCTTCTTCCGCAGCTCCAGTTGTCCAAGCGGTAGTGGTTGAGGTTGGGACGAAGAAGTTGTGGGAGGCACTTCGTCATCCGTCATGTCATCCAGGTCCGCAGCGGCCGAACCGGTGTGCGCGGGGTTGGGTGCTCGGAACAAACCAAAAGGCAACGACCAACGCCGCCACCTCGTTCGTACGCATTGTATGCGGTCTGAGGTAGGCGTTCTGAAGAAACGGAAGGTGTTGAATGACATAAGTATGATCTCATTAAGTTATGTCAGCAGTGTCGCATCAGGAAAATGGGTCATTGGTATAAAATGCTATAAAATGCTATGAAATGCTATGACATGCTATACCATGCAATAT